>APFE030414617.1:0-14675 GCA_000404065.3 Pinus taeda
CTCAAGGATTCCCACAGGGTTTCATTCAATGATACTTTGAAATATCACAGGCGTTCATGGCATATTAAACAATACCCTTAATTTGACTACATATTGGAAGATATCTCTAAAAATTGTATCATTTAACCCCCTACCATTACAAACAATACTAACCTTTCCAATTTAGAAAATCTCTACTTTCACTAGATATTGTAGGTATCCATTTTTTATACCTCTTTATATTGTTCATTCACTTTAAGCTTCACTTTTTCATTAACTTTTAAGCTTAAATTAAAAATAAAAATAAAAAATTAATTAAAATTGGATATACCATAGTAATATATATAACATTTTATAAATATTTTATAATTAAATAATTATAATAAAATAATAAAAATTTATACTTTTATTTATATTTAAAAATAAAAATATAAAAGGTATAATATATTATATATATATATATATATAGATAATTAAATATTATTATTAAAAGGGATGGTTAATTTTAACTTCTTTAATTTATATGATATAAAAAAATTACCCACAAATTTCTCATTGTTCTATTTTCATATTTTATATTTCAGATTCCAAGTGAATTCATTCTTACTTACTTTAATGGGTGTGATCTATATTGGCATTAGAGTTGGAGAAGTTTGATTTTTAATTAAATAAATGACTAAGGTTTGCTTTGGTGGGAATATTCTTCCTCTTATACATTATATCAAATATTTACAAGTAATTTTTCAATTTCAATACATTTTTTAGTTTCAATATGAAATTTCTACTTGATACAAGTAGCCAATTCTAAAATATAATTAGAAATATTATGAAACACTCCACTATCCCCTTCCTTCATTTCATTTCATTTCACTCTCTCCATCTATATTTAATTTCACATTGATGAAATCCATTAATTCCATTCCAATCTATCCATCCCTCCCTTTCATTCCATGTTCGCCCATTTCACTTTTTCATTACAAGCCTCGAAAACATATTATACAACACTAATAGGAAACAGATGATATCACTAATTTACAAATACATACCTAATAGTGAGTGTTGAACACTATACATAATACTTTAGAATGTGTCTCTTTTATTTAGATATAAACTTCTCAAACCTTGAAGGGGTTTTACAAGGGGTGGAAGAAAGCCCATTTACTACAATAAATACATTAATGCCATATCTTGAAATCACTTTGTTGTGATATTGGTTCTTTCATTGGTTTTTAATTTCTTTTAGCGCTTTGGTTTGATCTTGCACCACGAGAATCAAGATGGGTTAAAACCATCTACCTTCTTTTTCCCCACGTGCAGGGAATATTTTTGCCAAGAAGTAGAACCATTTACCTGCATATTTTCAACCAATACCTTTCAATAAACCTAACATATACCCATTTTCTACTTTTAAAAGTTGATCTTGGTTTTCTATGTGTTATCTATTTTTAAACCTCTTTATGCTCAAGAGACAAAATTGGTTAGGAGGTGCACATTTTTCCTTTTAAATATCTTACATGCATTACCATTCTAAATTGCATGTTACAATCCCAACCGATATTTGCCATAAAAACTCTAATAGGGAGACATATGGTGAGAGCAAATATACATTGACATAAAGCATATGTCCAATTTACTTACTATGAAATGACTAGACAACATATTTAAATAAGTGATCCAAGCGGATATTGGTGGCCACCCACCAATTCCACTTGGACCCCCACCATTATTTCTTTCAGTTTTTTAGTTTCCTTATTTGTAGCACAATTTACTATTTTTGGCAGTTTTTTCGGGTCTTAAACTTCTGGAGCCATTTTGAGGCCCTAAATGACGTCTTTTCGGATAACTGGGAGCAACATGGGTCCATGGATTGATTTTTCTCATACCAAAATTGTAGTCCTCGGATAGATCTTTCTAATGAGGTATTTTGCACGTCAAACGGAGATCGTATGCCAAAGTTACGACCTCGAAACGTTGATGTACCAATTTACCCAAAACGGGGCCCACAGTTTGGTGCTTCATCTCCTAGGATTAGGGCTTGGATGTTTATGGCTTTCCATTGTTTCTCAACAATAAATAGGCCTTCGAGCCTCATTGTAAGGGAGTTCAAAGGCATGTAGCCGCCACATCTCTACTTAGAGATAAGCTACCATCTCTCGAGCTAGTTTATTTCCATGTCTGTTTGTAAGAATATTTTAGTATTTTACATTAATGAAATGAAGTATTTTTTATATTGTATCTCTGTTCTTATGGTTATCTCTGTAATTTATTGCATTCCTGTTTAAATCTGGATCAATGGTATCAAAGTGGTCTGCTCTTTTTCTGTTTTTCTTTGCATGTCCCCAACGAGGTCGGGATATAAGGAGTTAGGGTTTGAACTGGTCAAACCTTTGCAAGACAAGCCTCACAAATCCCGACGGCCTCCCATGGTGGATGAAAATAAAGACGAGGGGGTAGGATATCTTATCAAAATCTTACTCGAAGAGGCCCTCGAGTGACAAAGGAATGCGATGATGGACAACTTTGCCTAGATCCTTCAACGGCTACCTAGGGGCGACACATCTACTTCCAACAGCTACTCTGGAAGTGCCACACCCTTTAAGGTACAAGTTATCTTTGACATTCCCATATTTGAGGGTCAAATAGATGTAGAAGCTATAGATAAATGGTTAAATCTGCTAGAAGGGTATTTTTCTGTTCATGATTTTTCCGGCCGGGAAAAGATTACTTTCGCTCTTCTCAAAGCGACCCCTACATCAAGGACTAGTGGGAAACCTACTGTGAGCAGAAGGGTGAAAGTACCGCCTCACTATTTTCAGCCACACCCACATTGAATTCATCCCAGAATGTCATCAAGGAGCAGTACTACCCTGTCAGAAGCTATGAGGATAAAGACATAAAGTGGACAACGCTGCGACAGGGAAGGGACTGAGACATGACAGATTTTACCAATATTTTTCATACCCTTCGCACAAAGTTGAGTATCAAGGATTCTAAGTTGCATTTGGTACTCAAATATCATGGCTGCCTACACAAGTACATCCAGGACGATATGGAGTTCTTGGACATCTCCTTGCTCGGCACGAGGTACCGATATGCTATCAAGATCGAGCAAAATTTTAAACAGAAGAAGCAAGACTTTGGATCTACAAATCCGGAGCAAGGGAACGGCTCCTCCAAACCACTGAACAAAGGAAAAAGCCAAGGCAGGGTGGCCCAGGACAACTCGCCAAAGCCACAAGCAAATAACAACACCGCGAAGCTGAAGAAGGACACAGAAAAGTGGTGTGAGTTCCATAAGAGCTCCACTCACAACACAAGTGAGTGTCGGGCCAAGAAGTCACTGGTGGTCGAGCTAAAGTATTCAGAATCATATGCATGTTTAGACTCTGAGTTAGAACCCGATAAGGGGAATGCAAAAGGGAAGTAGATTATCGATGTGAAGCCCAACGCCACCGTTGCCACCACGAAGATCCAGAAGGAGTAACCTGAAGATCCAGAGGAGGAGGAGCACCTCGTCCACTCCCAGATGTGGATAAAGGGCTCTTTGCTACTGTTTATTATTGACAGCGGGAGCCAAAATAACCTCATCTTGGCAGAGGTCATGAAGCAGTTGGGCTTACTGACCACTGCACATCCACAACCGTACACCATCGGGTGGCTTCACCAAGAATGGGATCTTCATTTGAGCTAGCAGTGTCACCTTCCATACAACATCAAGCCCTTCAAGGATGAGGTATTGTGTGACGTTTTTCCCCTTGATGTATCTGATTTATTATTATGTCAACCATACTTGTGGAAGCGACATGTTGTATATAAGTTAAGGCCTCGTGTTGTTATTATTATTTTGGGAAATAAGTTGTAGAGGATACCGGAGGTAGCACCGCCTACCACCATCTCTTTGATTATTGCAAAACAATGCAGTAAGCTCATTTCCAAAACCGGGAAATTTGTTTTCTTGATGATACACCCTCAAGGAAAGAGGAAGATAAGGGCCCTCTGCACGATGACTACAGATGGACAAAGTTGTGGAGGAGTATGAGGACATCTTCACCTCCCCTGCAGGGGTTCCTCTGCACTGTCAGGTCAAGCACTCCATCGATCTGACCCCAGGTGCACCGCTGCTCAATAGACCAATCTATCGGTGCTCCATTCTAGAGAACGATGAAATCAAGAGGCAGATTCAGGATCTATTGTAGAAAGGTCACATCCGACCAAGTTCATAACCCTGTGGGAACTCGATCGTGTTGGTACAGAGGAAGGATGGGACTTGGAGACTCTGTATTGACTATTGGGCATTGAATAAGATCACTGTCCAGAATAGGTACTCAATCCCACAGATTGATGACCTTCTAGACCAACTGAAGGGGGCAAAATATTTTAGCAAGATTGGTTTGAAGTCAGGATATCACCAGGTACCAATCGAACCCTCCGATGTGTGGAAGACTGCCTTCAAAGCCAAGGAGAGCCTTTTTGAATGGTTGGTTATGCCTTTCGGGTTGAAAAATGCTCCTGCAACCTTTATGAGGCTAATGGATGACATCTTGCGGCCATTTACCAACTCATTTGTAGTGGTATACCCTGATGACATCCTGATCTTCAGCCATATTTGGGAAGAGCACCTCCACCACATCCGACAAGTTCTCCAAACACTGCAACAACACAAGTTATGTGCCAATTTGGAGAAATGCACTTTTGGCCTGACCCAAGTTCAGTATCTGGGATACATTATTGATGAAAAGGGGGTGCATGTGGATCCAACCAAGATCCAAGTCATTCAGGATTAGCCATATCTAACCACTCCGACAGAGCTTCACAACTTTCTGGGTCTTCCCAACTTCTACCGCAGGTTTGTGTTGGGATTTTCTCATATCACTTGGCCCTTGAGTCAAGTCACCAAGGGGGGAGTGAAAGCAAAATTATTTTGGGTTGAATATCAACATAAGGCATTCATAGAGTTGAAACATCGCCTCTGCTCGGCACTAGTGCTCACATTACCAGACTTGCAACAACCATTTGAGATCGAGATAGATGCCTCTGACTATGCTATTGGGGCAGTCATTACGCAACACGGGCATCCAGTGGCATATCACAATGAGACACTTTCAGAAACAATCTGGAAGTATCCCACTTATGACAAAGAGATGTATTTCATTGTGCAGGCCTACCGACAATGGAAGCATTACATTTTTGGGAAGGAAACGATCATCCACATAGACCACTAGTCCTTGCAGTTCATACAGATGCAAGGGAAGTTGTAGAATGATTGCCACCAGAAGTAGTCCACATACCTTCAACAATTCCATTTGAATATCAAGTATAAGAAGGGTAGCACCAATAATGTTGCATATTGCCTCATTTGACCACTGATCATAGCGTTAATCACCATGCTTAAATCTTATGGGCACGAGACTTTTGATTGGCCACTTCTCTACAAAAGCGACCCAAAATTCTGCCACACATACAAGACACTCTTAGAGGGTCAGCATGTTCCATATTTTCACCTCCAGGATGCCCTGTTATGCCACCTGGGTCACCTTTGTCTTCCTTCAAGCGAGCATGCCAAGATGATTTGGGAAGCACAATATAGTCAGGTTAGTAGGCATTTTCGGGTCAAGAAATTGGTGGCAGTACTGCAGAAGTATTTCTATTGGCCGAATTTTTGACAGGATGTCGGGAAGTATATCAGATCCTACACTGCCTCTGCCATTGCCAAACCAACCATCAAGGAGCAAGACCTCTATACTCTGCTTCCTACCCCTAGTCGACCTTGGGAATCCATATCCATGGATTACATGTTGGGCCTTCCTTCTACTAAGCATGGAAACGGCTGTTTTTTTGTGGTCATTAACACGTTCTCAAAGATGGTCATTATGGCGGCCTGCAAGAAGAATATCACAGCAGAAGCCATTGCTATCGGGACAACAGGTTCCTTAGTACATTTTGGTCCAGTCTCTAGTCAATGTTGGACACCAAACTCACTAAGTCCACAGCCTTCCATCCCTAAACTGATGGCTAGACAGAGGTTGTCAATAGGATGATCATACACATTTTGCGCATGTACAACTCAAACCATCCATGCACATGGGATGAGAGCCTCCCCTATGTTCAACACAGCTATAACCGGGCTCTCCATAGCTCGATTGGCCACAAACCTTTTCAGGTGGGCTTGGGATTCTAGCTACTATGTCCCATTGAGGTGGCCATGCCATTTGTAGCTACTCAGGCAGATTCGGCTCATGTCTAGTCCAAAATAGATAAGGAAAACATCTTCATTGAGCACATCCAACATATCCTCCAATAGGTCCACGACATTATGGAGAAATCAAATGCCAAGTACAAGTAGCAACATGATCAACATCGGGTGCCACACAAGTTTCAGGTGGGTGACAAACTCTGGTTGCATTTGCAAAAAGAATGCCTTACCGCAGCCTATCAGAAACTCAGACCACCCCGATATGGTCCTTACACCTCTTAGTGTCAGCTTTTGCAGCCTTCCTCCAGTGATCAAACATGCTCTTACAAAGTGGTCTTAGGTCTAGGATTTGTTTTCCAAAGTTTTCCAAGTGTTTGACCATTTGGCTGAGTGTACGATAATTCAAAGAGTTATCATCATTTTAGGTTCCAATGGGTCATTTTACACCTTGTTCGTGCTTCAGTTGTACTTGGGTAAGGTCCATTTCCCTCTCCTAGGGTTTTGAAGGTAATTTATCTTGGATGGCCAAATGATCAACAAAACTTGTATCTTGATGCTCATACACCTTTCCCTATCCTTAATATACCTTCTTTAATGCTTCCCATCACTCATATCCCTCATATTCATCATTTTCCCACAAACCCTAGTTTATTGCTACAATTTGACAATTTTCTAAGCTAGGCCTATGTTTTTCCCTTTTGGATTCCTTCCCCTCACTCAATCTTTGAAATTCCACTTTCCCCTGATTTCTAACATCCCTCCCTAATTCCTAAAAGTTTCTCAAGAATTTAGAAGCCCCTCACCCCCTTCATTTCCCGTCATTTCTACAAATCCCCTATTCCACATATTGGGATAGGTTTTCTTCAAACTATGTTTATGAGCAATAAAAGATGAATTTGACAAAAGTGAGAGAGTTTTGTTTCCATCATTGAACCAAGAAGAAAAACCTTTTTCAGTGTTTATACAGGTTTCATGGTTTGGGAGAAATTTCAAAAATATCGTTGCCTCAGGAGAGTTGTTGCACCTTGTTACACTAAAATTTGTCACTATGACTATTTGCAGTTAGTATGACTCCATCAATAGTCATACTATCCTCCTTGGCAAGCCTCATACCTCTGCTCTCCATGTCAAACTTCAAGAAAGAGAGAAAGAAATTAAAAACATGTTTATCTCTGGGTACGCAGTTTCTCTCTACCTTACCTATGTGTACGCATCCCAAGTTCACAATACCTGCGTACCTGTACGCTCTGTATGTAAAGGGGTGGGTGCGTACTCCTATAAAGGTCAAAAGGTGCGAGTTTCATCTTAAAAAAGTTACTTGTGGTCATTTCTAGAGCATTCTAGAAGAATGTTTGATGTGTATTGAGCGCCCCTAGATGGTTCATGCATCCCTATGAAAGAGGAACTTATCCCATCAAGAGAGGAGCTACCCCATCCAAAAGAGGGGAGTATCCCATTGATGTTGGACCTGATTAAATTCCTCTAGAACACTATAAATACAAGCATTGGGCCAGAGGAGGGGAGGTTGAAAGCTGAACATTCCAAAGGGTAGATGCTGCTGGAATTAGGATTTCCTTGTAGAAGCTTGTGAGGAGAGATTCCCATCCTTTCTTGTTTCATTTGGAAGTGGGTGAGCTTATCAAAGTAAAGGAAAACTCTTGTTGTACCCTAGGAGGAACTTGCACAACACCAAGGCTTAGGTTCTAATGGTTTCTTTTGTTTCCTATTAATACAAATAAGTCCATTCTTCTCAGCAATTTGTTATTAATGAGTTGTTTCATATACTCCTTGGTCTATATGTTGAATATGTTTTATTTTATGGGATATTCAGTTATGTAATCGTTTGATTGTTAGTGTATGCAGGTTTCAAAGTGAAGGAGGATCTCATCTGGATCAACGAGGCTGGACTGCTACAACAAGTGTTGGACTTGAGGTAGGATCGAAAAACACTTGGTTTCTCATAGAATAATGTATGTTTAGGGAAGGAATGCTCTTAATTGTCTTGTTTGTCACTAGAGAGTCTTAGACTCCTAGGGAGGTTAGTTTTGTCAGCAAAAATAACTCTTTCCGCATGACAGTATGGAACACGGGACATGTCCTCTTCCTCTTTGAGTGTCTTGGGAAATTGTTCAGCAGATAATTTTACACCTACATGAATAGGAACCTTCACTAGTTTACTATCCTCCATATTAAGCCTCTACAATATTTTCCCAACATAATTCCTCCAATTTAACTATAGCTTCCTCTTTGCCTGATCTCATTTAATTTCCATGCCGAAAATATAGTTTGCAGCACCAAGATATTTAATGTCAAATTTGGAGGACAATTGGATCTTAAATTCCTGGAAATTTTCTTTGTTATTTGCAATCAACAACATATCATCGACATACAATACTAAATAGATAACAAATTCACCAAGTAGTTTAAAATACATGCAATGATCCACTTTTATTTTGGTGATTCCAAGCCCTTGTATAAATGTATCAAATTTCTAACACCACATCCTTGGTGATGGTTTTAACCCATAGATACTTTTTTATTCAGCATACCAATTCTTTCTTTCCCTTCACCACAAAGCCTTCATGTTTCTTCATGTCGATATCGTTTTCCATGTCCCCATGAAGAAATGTTGTCTTCAAATCCATCTGTTCTACCTCAAAATCAAAAGCAGCAACAACAGATAAAATTAATATAAGGGAAGCTACCTTGGTTACATGAATAAAATTATCACCAAAATCAAATCCCAACACCTAATAATAATATTTTGATACCAACTGAGCATTTTATTTCTCCACCTTGCCTTCTGCATTCATCTTCTTCTTAAATACCCATTTGCTTCCAAGGGTTTTCCTTCTAGCTAGAAAATCCATTGGATCCCAAGCCTCCTTTTTGTCCAAATATGCCATTTCATTATCCGTGGCCTCTTTCTAGAGTTTTCCATCCTCTGAATCTACTGCCCACAACACAATTCTTGGATCATCATCACTAATAGATAAAGGAAATTTTGAACAGAAAGTAATTGGAGTATACCTTTCTCGCTACCCTCTTTCTCAAACTGATCTTCTCACATCTGGAGTTTGTGGCTCTTCATCTTTTTATTCTGCTTCTACTATACAGTTTTATTCTTCCTCCTCTAGCTCAAACTCTATCTTCTTAGGTTCCTTTGGTACGAATTCATGGAATTCCTTGATAAGTCATCTATAAATGACACATAGTACATAGAATTACCCAATTATGAAACCGACATATGTCCAAACACATCATTGTCCACAACCTCTGCTATCTCTTTCTCCTTCTTAGCAACAGAGGGGAAACTCACCTCATTCTGCTTCCCATATACACAATGTTCACAAAAATTAAAATCCAAAGAGAAATTAGACATACCTTCTACTATACCATTACAATGAAGTATTCAAGGGCCCTTCTCTCTAATATGCCCAAGCATTTGATGCCATAGCATAGCCTTTTCTCTAGAGGCCAGTAGATTTTCTTCTCCACTTTTAGGAACCATAGAACTGTTGAACCTATAAATAATCATGCTACCTAGAATATTGTACATAGTTTCAATATGAACTCCTCACATCAACAAATGCATTATCTGAGCGTGGAATGTGAATAAATGAGATAAAATTAAATGATCTTTGTTATAATATAACTCTCATAAATTGACGATGTAATGAAGGATCTCTCACATGAAAAATTTTGTTTAAACTAAGACACCGCTAGTTGTGAATCCAAGTTCACTCGTATTGATTCAATACCATAAGATATTGCCTCAGAAAGTAAATTGATAATGAAATTGTATTTAGTTATATTATTAGAAGCAAGAGAAAAATATATGCCTCTTGTAGCAAACAACTGACTAAATGGATAATGAATTACCCATACTAGGGAAGCTTGATTCCTATTGTGCCTACTCGCGCTATCTATAAATCCAAAATAGACCAAATCACCCATCAATACCTACCAATGAAAATTGAAAACACCATCATCACCACAATGCTCATAGATAGAAACCAAGATTGTATCCAATATTTGTAAATCAAAGGAAATTCTCATGAAATATCCTAAGCATAATACGTTTTGAGAAAAATACCATTTCTAGGATCTGACAACATATTCTATTTGAAATAAACTAACTCATAGGCATGCTTCTTTGAGACTAGTTTGACAACGAAAGGATTGTACCACATATGTTTCAACTTTCTTGCCCCCAAGGTGTCTTTATCTTGTTCATAGAACAAGACAAGATTACCCTCAGAAAAAACCTTGGGTCAAATGGACTTACCATATTGAGCTTTAATTATTTTCGTATTAGCCTCATTCATTGTGAAAACATCTCTATGTTGCTCGTTAAGATTTTTTTTTTGGTGGTTCATGGACACTTGCGGTCACTGGGTGGCCACTAAGTCCATAGAAATATATGAGCTAGATGAATGGTATCAACTCTCGTGGCCAATAGCCAGGCGTACCTGCAAGGGATTCGAGGAGAATTGACCCTGTGACCTCCAAAATGGTGAGGCACTTATTTGTCCAGTTGAGATAACCCTTGTGGCTTGGAAACGTCTCTACGTTGCTCATTAAGATGTTGGAAGTGAGGAAGGAATTCTTCTAAACTTGAGGTGTCTAGAAGAAGTTTGACTGCCAACTTAAGTGATGGAATCTCACATTCTAGGGGAAATATTGATTCTAAACCATAGACTAACTAAAAAGGATTGAACCATGTGGAAGTCTTGACAGAAATTTAATATGCTCATAAGGTAGGATAAATAATGATGTGTGAGTTGGAATTTTCATGATTAATAATCATTTGCAGGGTGGTTGTGAGGGATTGGTTAATTGATTCAACTTTTCCATTAGCTTGAGGATAATAAGGAGATGAATTCTCTTTCCAAAATCCCAATTTAAAATCCAAATCACACATCACTTTATTCTAAAAGTGACTACCATGGTCAATGAAAATATCTTTAGGGATACTGAACCTTGAGGTAACTTAATTAAAAAGGAAAAGTGTTCCTATCTCACCATCATTACTGAGTGTGGGAATATCTTCAACCCACTTTGTCATTAGTCTACTACTATGATAATATACTTGTGGTCATTAGCCAATGTCAGGTTACAAGTCATAAAATAATTATCCATTTGCTAAATGGATTGATGGTGATCATAGGAAAGATAAGAGCTATACAAGCAAATATTTTTTGAGTTTAGATTTAACAAGGGTGGTATTTTTTGACCACTTCAATGCAATCTTTGAAAATTAAAGGCCAAAAATACATTTCACAAAAGATGTTATGAGTTGTTGCAAGCCAAGAAAAATGGCCATTGCAATCCCCACTTTGATAGTCATTTAAAAATGAATCGAATTCTTCTATGGTCAAACAATGTCTAAGGATTGAAAATTAAACCCATGACAATATAGGGTACCATAAATAATTAGATGAATTTTAGCAAGGTGATGTAATTTTCAACATTCATCCTTAGAGAAAGACTGAGGAGACTTTGAAGTGTGGATATATATAATGAGGTCCCCATACCAAATATCTTGTGAGGAGATAAGAAAGATATGTTCATCCGGAAATGACTCTTCATAAGCGAAATGTCCCTCACAATGAAATTCCGAAACTAATTTTGCAAAAACAAAAGATACATTTATTTGAATGACATGAAGTCAAGATCAAACACTTGTAAAATTACACTCCATTTGTTGTATTTTCCCCCAATCACTCACCTAATTAGGACAAATTGAAATGGATTGTTGTCAACAACTACAATCATTTTTCTTAACAAAATAAAATGATGGAGTCATTGAACAACATGTATGAAACCAGCTCAAGAAAAGATAGAAAAGATAGATCAACGCCTTAGAATTCAGCCTCTTCGAGGGGGCAACCTCCTTTACATTACATAAATGAACAATTATTGGATGATACAAATTAAAAGACCTCCTTTCTATATATAGGAGTCTAAGGGGTCATAACATAATCAGATCCTACATAACAATAATAATGCAAGGGCAAATAATAACAATAGTGGGCTTCTATGGAGCGAATAGTAACAATATGGCACAAAAATATTAAATAGGGGTACAACACATAGTAATGGATAATCACTAGTATTATGGGACCCACATTGCCCTCTCCTTCAAAAAAGTGTTGTCCTCAACACTTGAGTAGTTTTGGATGCTTCTGTATAAAATTCTCATCCTCCCATGTGGAATCTTCAGCAGATAAGTTCTTCCACTTGATAAGATACTCTGAAATTGATCGATTTCGTAGTTGTTGAGTTCTTGTTTGTGTGACTGATTCTGGTTCCAATATAATTTTTCCTTCCTCGTCAAGTTCTGGCAATATTGTTTGAACTGGTAGCTTGTCGCCTATAACCTTCTTTAAACATGAAACATGGAAAACTGGGTGTAATCGAGAAACTGCAGGAAGCTCTATTTGTATTCCATAGTACCAATATTTTGCAACACCTTGTATGGACCATAATACTTTGGTGATAATTTAAAACCCTTATTAGCTTGCTTGAGGGACATTTGCTTATATCGTTGTAGCCTCAAGAATACATAATCACCTACATCAAAACTTCTTTCACTGTGATGTTGATCTACCTGTTTTTTCATTCTATTATGTGCCAACAAGAGGTTATCCTTTAAGAGTTGGAGGACTTGTTGTTGATGTTCAATGTGATGTTCCACTGCTTGAACCTTAGATTTTTCTTTTAAATATGATGTGATGGATGGTGGCTGATACCCATAAAGTT
This sequence comes from Pinus taeda, assembly GCA_000404065.3. Lineage (NCBI taxonomy): Eukaryota > Viridiplantae > Streptophyta > Pinopsida > Pinales > Pinaceae > Pinus > Pinus taeda. Next base: position 12,938 of record APFE030414617.1, read on the forward strand.
CCATAAATGGGGTCATTTTTGTTGCTGCATGGAAGGAAGTGTTATACCACCATTCAGCTAGAGGCAACCATTTGACCCATTGTGTTTGTTTATCAGATACAAAGCAACAAAGTTACCATTCCAAAAATTTGTTTACTATCTCAGTTTTCCCATGAGACTGAGGATGATAAGATGAGCTATGAGCTAACTAAGTACCAAGACAAGAAAATAATTCTGTCCAAAAATTTCCAGTGAAAATGGGATCTCTGTCACTTACAATAATCATTGGGTTTCCATGTAGCTTTTGAATTGTTTCCATAAATGCAGTAGATACTGTATTGGCTTTAAATGGATGTAATAATGCACAAAAGTGTGCATACTTGGCAAGTCTGTCAACTACCACCATGATGACACTATTTCCCTCAGACTTGGGTAAACCTGTGATAAAATCCATTGAAACCTCCTCCCAACGTTGGCTTGGAATGGATAAAGGTTGTAATAGACCCGGTGTCTTAATTTTTTCAACTTTATTTTGTTGGCAAACCAAACATTCCGCCACAAACTTTTGAATATCTGATTTAAGGCCATCCCAAAAAAATTCCTTCTTAACCCTGTGGTAAGTTTTTAAAAATCCTGAGTGCCCTCCTAAGGGAGAAGTGTGCAATTCCATCAGAATCTTTTGTTTTAGCTGGGAATTCTTACAGAGGTATAAGCGATCTTTGTACCATAACGAATCATTTTGCCAACTAAATGTATCCGACGTATTGGAATCTTGTTGTAACTTTCGCATAAGTGCCCACACTTCTTCGTCATTCTTCCATCCCTCCCTTGCTTAGTTTATCCAATCTGGTTGGATAATAGAAACGGTGCACAACAATGCTTCCACATCCTCATCGTTTCTTGAGAGTGCATCTGCCACCACATTTTGCTTCCCTTTTTTGTAGATGATTTCAAAGTCATAACCCAACATATTTGTGACTCACTTTTGTTTCTTTTTAGAGGATAATCATTGTTCTAAAAGGTATTTAAGGCTATCATCATCCATTTTTACCTTGAAGTGTCTTCCCATTAGGTAGGGTCGCCATTTCGTAAGTGCATGGAGCATTGCCAACATTTCCTTCTCATAAATAGCTTTGCGTAAAAAATTTCCCTTGATTGGACGACTTTCAAAAGCAATGGGTCTTTCATCTTGCATTAGAACAACACCAATTCCATTTCCTGAAGCATCACATTCCACAATAAAGGTTTTTGTGAAGTCTGGTGTAGCTAAGACCGGTGCTTGGCACATTGCCTCTTTAAGATGTTCAAAGGCCTTTGTTGCTTCCTGAGTCCATGAAAATGCATCTTTCTTCAATAATGTTGTTAGAGGTGCTGCTATTCTCCCATAATTCTTAACAAACTTGCGATAATACCCTGTCAACCCAAGAAATCCTCGCAGATGCTTTATGGATGTGGGAATTTTCCATTCCTTAATGGTTTTAATTTTGCTAGGGTCTACCCTAACTCCTTCATGAGATACAATATGACCCAAATATTCCACCTCTTGGACTCCAAAAAAGAAACATTTGGATCTTTTTGCATATAATTGTTTTTCCTCCAATAGTTGTAGCACCCTGTCAACATGTTCAACATGATCCTTCCAAGATGATCATCAAAGATACTAACACAAATTTTCTAAGGAATGGTTTGAAAATTGAATTCATCAAACCTTGAAATGTTGAGGGTGAATTGGTAAGGCCAAAAGGCATGACCAAAAATT
>APFE030414623.1:0-10131 GCA_000404065.3 Pinus taeda
AAAATGTGACTCTCTCTCCCTTCTATCTCTCTAGCCTTTATAGAACAAGCAAAGAGTTGTACAAATAGCATCACTATGAATGAAAGATAGAAGGATAATGTAAGTGTAAGAAAAGCTTTCTCAACTAGGGTGCATGGGCAATACAAGGAAAACCACTCATAATAGATCAAATATCATTACGAATAAGCCTCCACATGTCATGCACTCCATCTCTAGGAATAAATAGGATGTGTAAATAAGGAAAATTTACAAAAGCTTCCTCCAATTCATCTACTCCATCTCTAGATCATGGTAGCATGTGTAAAATAACTATACTCCAAGCATGTGTAAAATAAGGATACTCCAAGAAAAGCTCCTCCAACTCAGAAATAGCCTCCTACACTCATGTGCTCCACTCCTAGGACAATAATAGTAGTAAGTGGTTACTATGAACAAAAAAGAAAAGCTCCTTCAACTCAAAAATAGCCTCCTACACTCATGTGCTCCACTCCTAGGACAATAATAGTAGTAAGTGGTTATGAACAAAAAATTTGAGGATAAATAAGTTAGGGAAAATCATTCTCAACTAGGTTGTGTTGAGAAATCAAGTTTAGGGAAAATCATTCTCAACTTGGTTGTGTTGAGAAATCAAGTGTAGTGAATTCTAACGCCTAATTTCTCTTCTTGATAATTATTTGTGAAATATTAGATATTTTCATATTACTTATTACGAGATGTCTTCTTCATTAAGCAATTATACAAATGATGTTTGATCTTTGAGGAAAATATAAAGATCACAAAGATACAAGACACCAAAATTAGTAGCCACGGTAAAACCCTTGGCTAATAGCTAACCCACAAGGGGAAAACCCAACAATCAAACTTCCACCAAGATACCAAGTCCAACCCTCCTCCAAGTTACCTCTATAAACTGTTCCAAATATGGTTAACGTTTTGAAATTCGGACCTATGGTTAACGTTTTGAAATTCGAACCTATGGCTAACATTTTGAAATTAGGGGATGAATTAAGCCTACAACTACCTCAAAATTTTTGGCCTCTTTCATAGAAAATCAAACCTCCACATGTGCAAATTGCAATAGTTAAAGATTTGGGCAACAAAAGGAATATTCTTCTAGTTTTGACTTGCTTTCTTTCTCCTTTGACTCAACTTCTTCTTTCCTTTGCTTGGTTCAGAAATTGCTTCTTGTGAATTTGTTCCAAGTAGGTCGAACTATCTCTTATATATAACCCACAAGGGGAAAACCCAACAATCAAACTTCCACCAAGATACCAAGTCCAACCCTCCTCCAAGTCACCTCTATAAACTGTTCCAAATATGGTTAACGTTTTGAAATTCGGACCTATGGTTAACATTTTGAAATTCGGACCTACATCAAGGGCTTGAATTAAGCTTGCAACTACCTCAAAATTTTTGGCCTCTTTCATAGAAAATCAAACCTCCACACGTGCAAATTGCAACAGTTAAAAGTTTGGTCAACAAAAGGAATATTCTTCTAGTTTTGACTTGCTTTCTCTCTCCTTTGACTCAACTTCTTCTTTCATTTGCTTGGTTTAGAAATTGCTTCTTGTGAATTTGTTCCAAGTAGGTCGAACTATCTCTTATATATAGCTATCCAGGAGGGTCGAATTGGGGTGTCTCTTGGAGGACTAGACTGACTTGGCCTAATGACCAAAATAAAATTCAAATATCTTTTTCTTACAAATGTCCAAATGGTGTTGATATCTAGCATACTTTTAAAATTGGCAACTAGGGCCAAACTCCACCTTGGACAACTCATATGATGGAGATGATATTTTTATTAGATTCCTCTTTTCGAGAGGTGGAAGATTGATATAAAGATCATCTTGTTTGGACGAGCAAAAGTGAGATTTTGAATTTAATTCTCACACGTGCAAATTATCAAGGTTAGCCAAAAGTCTAATGTAGGCTCATGAAGCCCAACAATTGTGTCTCTTCACCCTCAACGTTGTGTATAAATAGGAGAGACCTTTTCCTCATTTGGACACCATCACTCAACACATCTTTCTCTTTCCTCTCCTCATTGGTTTGTACAACAAGGGAGGAACTCTTCTTCTTCTCACATTGACTTGGGTTGATTGAATCATCTTGTTTGGATGAGCAGAAGTGAGATTTTGAATTTTAATTCTCACACATGTGTAAATTGTCAAGGTCAGCCAGAAGTCTAATGTAGGCTCACGAAGCCCAACGGTTGTGTCTTTTCACCCTCAACGATAAATAGGAGAGACCTTTTCCTCATTTGGACACCATCACTCAACACATCTTTCTGTCTTGCCTCTCCTCATTGGTTCGTACAACAAAGGAGCAACTATTTTTCTTCTCATGTTGACTTGGGTTGACTGAATATTGCAGGTAGAAATCGCAGGGCTGTTTTTGGGCCATTTGTAGGGACGTTGACCAATGTTGACTGAGGGTTAAATCACCTCCTTTGATTGCGATTTTCAGGCAGATAATCTGATCTTTTGAGGGCATATCTCTTGGCACGAAAATCAAGGTATTTGGAGCAGGTTGACTTGCATTGATAACATGACCTTTAACCACAACACTGAATCTGATCTTTTGGAGTAGGTTGACTTGTGTTGACCGCAAGACCTTTGATCGCAGTGTTGACTGAGAATTTCAGGATTGTTTTGGGTTGATTCTGATTGTCTTTGGAGGCCGAGTTGATTGGGTTTGACTGAGCTCATTTGGAGGAGATTTTTTGCTGGTAAGAAGATTTGATCAAAGGGTTTCCGTACATTGGGGTTTTCCCCTAGTATCCGCCAAATATTGTGTCCTCTTGTCTTGGCTTGTCTTCTGCTTATTGTTTATGTTCTATTTGCATTTACTATCAATTTTAATGTGATTGCTGACGTGGAAATTGATATTGGGCTAATAAGAAAAATTGAAGTAAATTGCTCTAATTGATGATTAGTTAGCATTAATTACATATTCATTATCCATTATTAGTAAGTAGTTATACAAAAGAAAATTCAACCATTAACACATGAAAAGAGCAGTGAAGATAACAATGCAACAAAGAGACAAGAGACATAGAAATTAGGCCTAAGGCCGGGGCAAAACCCCAGAAGGGGGAAAACCTAAAAAGCTTTCCTTTTGAGAGAATATTCATTTAATCAAGTACATGAACCAAAAAGTGGGTATTAAGAAAGATTTGAGTCCTCCCACAAGTGAAATAGTTCCTCAGAAATTTGGCCTCCAAACCCTCCTCAAGATTTGAGTCCTCCACAAGTAACAATAGTTCCTCAGAAATTCGGCCTCCAAACCTTCCTTCTCCTTCATTAGAACAAGGATCTTATGGGAAAAATCGAATACCCAAATGAGGAGCAAGTGTCTCTTATATATAGTCATCAAGAGGGGGTCAAATGGGTGCCTCTAAAGGGCCCAATTGACTTGAACAAAAGGGGAGGTTGACTTGCATGATTTTGGAGGCAAAAATATAAATATAAATATAAATTTTCCAATTTCTTCCTTTTATTTTCATTGATGGAAATACTGACCATGGCTACAATTTTTCAACACTCCCTCATAGCAAGGGAGGTATTTTCATTCTCTCTCATATGTCTCATCATAAAGAAAGCAGCCAACATCACAATCCAATTTCAACACTCCCTCTTAGTAAGGGAGGCATACTTCTGGTTGTAACATAGATCTCATCTCGGTTGAACAATGATTTCTCAATCCACAATTGATGATGGAATTCATGTCTCATCATCTCATCATCTCATGATGATGGAATTCATGTCTAATCATCTCATCTCAGTTGAATAATGATGTCTTGATCCATATAAGAAGAATGATCCACAATTGACGATAGGGGAGATCAATTCACCAAAATTGATTCCATGGTTGTCATATATGACCTTGGTAAAGATCACACACCTTATTTCCCTTGATTGATTCTCAACCTAGTAGAACACCTGCGTCCAACACTTAGGGAGATCAATTTAGCACAACCAATTCCATGTCAGTCGCGTCTGACCTTGGCTAGATAGGTGGCAATCCCAGCAAGATTAACCATCTCAGCATGGCCCTTTGTCAAGAATGACATGAAGGTGATTTGCGAGTAGGCTGCATACACGGGCATGTACTTAGCCAAGTCCATGGCTCTAAGGAGTACCCTCACACCCAGGAGCTACTCTGCTCATCCCCCACACCAAGTCCATGGCTAGTCGAAAGTTTGGGGAAGAGCATATGCTCAATGTTTTCAATCAACAATGTTCCCTCTCAAGGAGGGATACATTCTCTTGCACTCCAAGTTGATCTTTGAAGAACAAGAACTTTACTTTGGGCAATGGCTTGGTGAGAATATCCGCAACCTGCTCATCTGTTGAGATGTGTTGGAGCCTCATGGCTTCTCTCTTTGTACCATATCTCTGATGTAGTGGTACCTGACCTCGATGTGTTTTGACTTGCCATGGAACATTGGATTCTTTGAAAGTCTTATCCTGCTTTGATTGTCACAATATATCACAATTGTACCTGGCACATGACCAAACAACTCTACAAGGAGCTTTCATAACCACATTGCTTCACAACTAGCCATACTAGTTGCAATATGCTCTGCCTTGACTATATTGAGAGCAACAGATCTTTGCTTCCTGCTCATTCAGGAAATCATGGTAGATCCCAATCTAAAGAAACCTCTTGATGTGCTCTTCTTGTCGGTAACAACAAGAAGACTACATGGGTAACATCTGTATACCCATGTAGTCTCATATCATTATCAGAGACATACCTAAGTCCATGATTGATTTCAGTACAAATCACACAGGCAAAAAAACAACTTCCACTGCTTCACAATTCAGCTATGCAATAGAAACATTGTAGAAAATTGGCAACTAGGTCCAAATACCACTTTGGGTAGCTCCTTCAAAGAAGATAATTGTGGCATTAAATTCCTCTTTTCGAGAGGACCAAAATTGACCTAAAGATCATCGAATTTGGATAAGGAGAAATGGGTTTTTGAATTTATGACCTCCCATATGCAAATTGTCAAAGTCGCCTTCACCTCCATTTAAGCTCATAAAGTCCAATTGACATGTCTCTTGACCCTCACCAATTTGTATATATAGAGGTGTCCTCCAACCTTATTTTACACATGAAAAAGGCTTCATTATGTCTGAGGCAGCTGAGCTTTTGGAGGAGGTCAAAGGGCTCCTTGTTTTTGGGCCTTTCTTCTTCATCAGGGTTGAGATTCTTTTGTTGGGTGAGCCGCAGGTATCAAGGGAAATTTTGGCCAGTGTATATGGGTCTATTTGTCAACGCAGGATCAAAATCAAGTATAGTAAATGAGGCCGAGTTTTGTAGGATGAATAATAAGGAAGAAATTCTCTCATTGTATCACCACATGTTAGATCAACTGCTTTAGGAAAGGCTGCAACTTTGCTCTTGATTAGGAAGTCAAGTCGCTTATTTTCGGTCTAGACCATCCTTAAGGGTTAGCGAAGATTAGTTCGTTCTATGTCAGGGTTAGTTGCAGTTGAAAGAAATTGCTATGAATAAGTTAAGTAAGACAACAACTAGAGCTTTTCTGCTCTTGATTAGGAAGTCAAGTCGCTTATTTTCGGTCCAGATCATCCCTAAGGGCCGGTGAAGGTCTGTTCCTTCTGTGTCAGGGTTAGTTGCAATTAAAAGAAAGTGCTATGAATAAGTTAAGTAGGCAACAACTAGAGCTTTGGAGCCTCTATCTTATCTACCGTTGGAATTTCAAATTAGCAAGTCACTTTGACTTTAATCTATTGTACTCTCTCTGTTGAACATTTGATATTGATAATAAGAAGATTTGAACAAGGGTTTCCCCATCTTGGAGTTTTTCCTTGGCTTGTGCCATATTGTTGTGTCCTCTTGTCTTGGCTCGTCTTCGTCATTTATTGCATATGTTCTTTCTTTAGTTACTGTCAATATGCTAATGGATTAATTATGGGCTAATATTGAATATTGAAGTAACTACCCTAAGTAAAGAACACTTAACCTAAGATTTAACAATTATCAATTTCATCTCGGCTACCAGAACACTTAGAAGTGTTCTTTCATCTTTAGAGTCAGTAAATTCATGCATAAGATAATTTCAATGAGCAATTAGAAGGATTCATCAAGTCAATAGAGTCTTCCAACTTTAAATCATGCCAAATCTTCAACAAGGATGTCACACTTTCATGATTCATCTCCCTCCTACATTGGGCATAGAGGTCCTAAGCTTTTGGAAACATATCATCAGTACATAGTTGGCTCGTCTTTAGCAAATTTGGATCAACGTCATTCTTGAAAACTTATAGCCAGCTTCATCTTGGAAGTCACAACTGGCTTCTCTTTGTCATACACCAAGACATGCTTTTTAATTAGGCTGATATTGTTTGCTCCCTTTGAGTCCAAAAGCTCATCCAATCACGAGTCTTCTTGTCTTTGTTCTTCCATCCTTATTTATTTGTTGCCACAACCCTGATAGTCTTTATTATGTACTTGCAATCCTCACTAGGAGGCCACTGAAGAAAAAACGCAGCCAAGCAAGATATACAAAGACAAGAGACTCATAATGAAACAATCAAGAAAGTACTTATCTCTTGAAAATGTGTCAACTCCCTCTTGACCTTAGTCTTTTTGGGTTCAATCAACCTTGTTCAACTCATCAAGGAGTCCACATCATAAAGGAATTCACATCATTAAGGAGTCTATATCATTGACCTTGTCCACATCATCATCAAGGAGCTAGGGTTTCTTCTTTCAACAAAAGTAATCTTAGGGTTTATCCATAAGCTCTAGTTGCATACATGTCTTTCAAAACTTGACAAAGTTTTATTATCCTTAGTTAGTTAGAACCATCAATATGTTAATACATTCTATTAGAAAATCAGAAAGGAAGAAATATTTTCTTATCTTGATAATTACTTGTGATTTCTTTGAATTCTTATTATCTTCTTTTATGTCTTCTTTTCTTTTCTTATCATCAAGTAACTACCAAAACATAAGGGCATGAAGATTAAAACAATAACGACATAGGATGTGTAGGCTCTCAGTTAGGGAAAAATCTCTCTCTTAGGGTAAACCCAAAATTCTCTTCTCTTCTTTTAGAACCAAATCAATTGAGACAACCAAGATCCTTTTGACCAAGACAAAGACTTCCTCCAATCCACCAAGTCAACCTCCCAAGATAGTCCTTCTAATCAATTTCTAATCAACAATAGCTAACCTTCTTTAATACTGCATCAACCATAAATTTTGGCCGTACTGCATTAGAATTTTGTTCTCACTGTAAACCTATAATTTAGGCCCCTCCTACAACTTCGCTAGGGTTCCAAATTTTGTCGCTAGGTTTTTTTCTTTTAATTTTTCTAGATTTTCAAGTTTTTTTTCTTTCCTTCACACTTCCTTTAATTGGAGAGTGAACTCTTGATGATTGGATGCCACAATAGGTCGAATTGCACTTCTATATATATTATTTTTGTGTGGTCAATTGCACTTCTATATATAGTATTTTTGTGTGGTTGAATTCCCTTTATGAGGTCGACTTGAATAGAGGGTAGGTTGACTTAGTGGAGGAGCCATAATTGACCAAATTACATAAAAATAATTTTTCTTCTTCGATATAAAAAGCCTAATGAGGGCCTATTACATGATGACGAGGACTATGACACATGACACAACCCTAGAAGCACTCAATGGGTGCTTTGACCTAGAATTAAATTCTTCAAAGGGCTAGGAGGGGCATCTTTGGATGAGGAAGACTTCCCAATGGAGGGAATTTGTTCCCGAGCTTGCAAATTAACACTCCCTCTTAGTTAGGGAGAACTTTTTGACTGCATCATAAGTCTTGTTACTCACCATTTTGTGGGTGGTATCCCTAGGAGAAAATTTTCTCCAAGATGGTACTCAGCTGGCAGCCAACAACCCCTTTGCAACCACCAACTAGCTCATTGTGCCATTTCTCTGCCACTTGAGCCAACCATGTGATCCCTCACCCATCTGTCATGATTGTATGTTTGAAGGTGGGTCTCTCGAACCTAAAGGTATGCCTTGTCATTTGGTAGTTGAGCACTGTAGTTTACTTATCTTGGAAACTTCTGGGCATGGATTAATGGGGGGATTCAACGGAAACAGTGGGTAGGGTTTGTGCTCTTGTCCCTTAGACCCCTTTTGGACATTACCCTTGGATCTTAGTCTCGTGGGATCTCTTTTACTAACTTTTGGGTTTTAGGGATGATACTACATGGGAAACCCTAATTTTAGTTGTGCGGTCCCACTCCCTCATACACATATATCACTCCCCTTCGTTCATTATAACTCCATTCATCATTTTTTCCACTTGGGTCCACATTCCTCCATTAGGTCCACATAGGGTTAGCCTCCCCTTCCCCTTGTCCACATCTTGGGTCGAGCCTAGAACGATGCCCTGGAGGTTGATGTAGCTAAAAAGAAAAAAAAAGCATAATTGGCCACATTCAAAAGGAAAATGGACCCCAAAATGCTAAAGATGGTTGGGATAAAAACAGTTAGCATGTGGGCAAAAGCTAATACATGAGCTCTACCCCATTCCCATGGCCATCAACCTGGTTCCTATAGGCCCTAGACGAGCCTCCTTTATCATTTAGGAATCCCTTGGTGGGCAATGAACCGCCCTACCTTTAAGGGGATATTCACTGCTATACCTTACACATCATGCTCTTATCCCTTGAGCCTCGAGCAGTTAATCAAGAAAAATCTTAAAAGGAAAAAGGCATATGAAGAAGGGTGAAAAAATCAAGGTCAGCGTATCTCATGCACCATGATTGCTCCCTCCTATCCATTATATACCCATGTGTGGATTTCCTTTCATTAGCTACCCTTGTACCCCAACATGTGGCCCAAGATTGCCCCTTTAATTCCCTATTCCATTCATCTCTTTATCACATGCCACCACCATTTGAAGGATGTGCCTTGGACATATTGTCCCCTTTAAAGGTAGAAACCACCTACTAGGGTACGTGGTTAACCCCCCTTGGAGCTTGGAGACATTAGCAAAGCCCACTCGGAAAATTAATACAAGAAAAATCGCAGGCTTCAATGCTGAAGGCGTGGCTCAAGTGGGGGCGGCCACGCCAGCAAGGGGAAATAAAGCAGACGGCTGACCCGGGAGAAGGGGAGAGAAGAAAGGAAAGACTCATTAGCAGGAAACCGGGAGAAGAGTTTACAGCAGAAGAGCCGTGAGTGATCTGAGTTCTGGGCACGGAGGGACAGAGAGCCTCTGTGGAGAGCTTCTCTGGATCGGGCAACCAGGTTGCTCTGTCAGGTCGGGTGGTATTGGCCATCTCGAAATTGAATCAAAGGAGTACCAGTTCAGCAGTGGAATCGGAAGTCACCAAGCAGCTCAGGTAGGTGCAGATTTCAGTTTATGCATTACTGTCTTTAATTAAATTCATGGTTATCTCTGGTTGCTGTAATTAGAATTTTGGTTACTACACATGGTATCAGAGCCCAGTTCCAACCCTGGAGACCTTACAGGGCCTAGAAGTTACCTTCAAACCAGCGCTGGACAGTAGAGGATACTACAGAAATCCTTTCCTGCATAGGTGCATTGGTAATTCTGCTAGATTCTGCATTTTGCACTGAATGAATGGCTTCATCCAGGAGCCTACGAGTTTCAGAAAGAAAAGCCTGTGCTGAAGCATCTATAACTGCAGCAGCTTCCAATGTCTTTGCTGCTTTCTCTGCTTCTACTATTAGCAACCTGTTCATCCATACAACCATAGCAATATATCAGAATAAAGTACATTTTCATTTGAGACCTGTCCTTTTCATGACATCCAGGTCAATTTACCATGCCTGCAGAAACAAATGAAGTTATAGAAAGCACATCTAATAGAGGAAATAGTCAAAGCATTCAAACAAAAACTTGAAATTCTCTAAAATCACCTTGCATGCACTGTAGCTTCTCTCCTTTTCAGTTCCATTACCGTTCTATTTGCTCGGCGTTTCCTTATCATCTGCAATTTTTCCCCTGCTAGTGGATCTGAATATGAAGGTGGAAACCTTTTTCTAGGACTCGTAGGTTCTTTCTTACACCTTCTAGCAACAGGATGTGTCATAAGCCTTTGGCTTATCGCCTTTGGAGGCTTATCTCTCTTAATGGCATTT
>APFE030414630.1:3340-25127 GCA_000404065.3 Pinus taeda
AGGAGATCATGGAGGATAGGGTTATGTGTCACCATTGGTTGAGAAATATGTGGGTCAAAGGAGGGAATAATGGATTTACATTTGTGAGTTTGTTATCATAGCTTTTGTATAAATAGGAGTATTATCTCCTTCGTTTGTAATCTTAACTTTTATAATTTAGAAATTTAGTCATTCATTTGTAATTTTAGATTTTAGAATCATTGTAATTTAGAGCTTAGGACCTTTTGGAATGTAGAACTTGGAGCTTGTAATTGCCATTTTCAATTGATGATAAATAAAGCGGATTGGATTTTCTTCTACATTTGACGTCTTTCTAGGTGTGCTTATGGAGCTATGGAGGGCCCCCGTTGCCTCACTTGCATGCTCGTTTTGTTTTGGTAAACTTTAATTTTATGTTTATTTGTGAATTTAATTAGATTAAATTACTGATTCATATGCTTGAGATATAAATGAATAGTCTCTTGTAAGAGAGATTTAATATTTCATACAATCAATCAGAATTAGATCTAAGTGTTTTAATTTCATTAGTCTAAATAGTTTGTTGATTAAGATGATTAGAAATATTAATGAACAGTCTCCTGTAAGGGAGCTTTAATATTTCTTACACTTGTCACAATGTCTTTAGATTTAATTTTAATTAAAAGAATAAATAGGTGTTGGAAATCCCAATGAAAGGCCTCCTGTAAGCAAGCTTTGGCATTTATTCACCTAGGTTAGTTCAGTTTATCTCTAAGTCCATATACATTGGATGATCCTCGAAGGTTACTTACTCAAATTGATAGTAAATGAAACTCTAATTTGCATCTGCATTTTAGACCAAATAGTGAACAAATAGCACGTACAACATCCAATGGATTATTCCACACATGTGCGACGACCATTATAACAAGTTTACAAGAATGAATCTATCGACTGTCCGACAGGATAGCCCACACAGGTGAGACAATGTTAGCAACTGATACAACAAATTTCCAATAGAATATGTACTAAAACAACCGAAATAGTTCAATTGTATTAATACAGGTTAAAGGAACATGAATTACAAGCATCCAAAGAATACTCTTACAAACGAATACAATGCATGTGTGAAAATGTGATGGCTTATTGACAGGCTTCTAAATTAAGTGAAATTTCCAAGACACATCCGTACACCATTACATAACTAACCGTGATAGCGGGGCATTGAAGCCACTGCTCACTCCTCAAAGAAAATATTACAGACTCTCAAGGCTACGAGGGAGGAGCCAAGGTGAAAAGTCACTTGCATACAAATGAGGGGTATTTATAGCCAAGGGGAAAACTGGCCCTTGTGACTATTCGACTTCACTCATGACTGTTTGACTTCCCTTCAGATTTACATGAATCTTTATATTTACATGTGGGTCTCTTGGACTTCCACATTACATTACATTGATTACAAAAATGTGGCACACAATAGTGACGTGGACGAGATGACTCATGACGTGACTCGACACAACGAAGCTGATGTGTTCATGCAAGTGGTGGTGTGCATGTCGAGTTGCAGTGCTATTGAGTGATGGATGTACTCTTGGGGTATCATAGCTTCACCTTCGCATGGCAAGGTGTGTGGAGTCTTTGATGGTCTTGGTGTTTGCTTGATGTTGAAAGTGCATGTTTCTCCTTCACTTGTACTTTGGCATGCCTCATGTGTTTGTCCATTCGCGAACAAGTATCCTTGCATGAGCTCCTTGTTCATCCCGTTCCTCATCCTGCCATGTCTCATCCATGTACCTGTATCTGAAATCACTCATGACGAGACAACATCAATTCCAGAAACCTCCTAGTCTACAATGATGCATTGTCTTCCGATTTCAAATGCGTGTGACTGGAAGAGAAGACAATGCTCTGCAACTATGCAAGAAATATTTTTAGACGAGATGCAAGCTCTGGGAACTCTCCATGAAAACTACGCAGAGGTCACAGGGAGACTGAGATGGGAATCAGGATCAACAGTGATAGTCTACAAGATCTAGCTTGGCCGGAGGGAAGATCTGTGTAATGTTTTCAAGGACATAGTGAAAGAAGTAGAGGGATACTGGCAGTGGAAATTGCGTGATTTCTCGGAGAAGTTGGCAGCGGGCTATGGGAGACTGCTGGCAAAAAAATGTGTAATTTTTCTAGGGAGCTGATAGTGAGCTGTGGGAGGGTACTGTAAAAAACTATGTAGAGCTAGGAGGCTAGAGTGCTGGACATCCCTGCATAGTTTTTGACCTGAGCGAGATGTTGGGCAATTGGGAGACTACTCATGAAAACTCTGTAGTTTTCAGGATAAGACACAAGTCGAATGACAGGGTGAATGGCTATAAAAACTGTGCAATTTTGAGGGTAGTGTAGTGACAGGCAAGCGGTGTCTGTCTGGCATGTATACACATTTTCTTCAGTCAGTGGAAGTGGGCATGCTTGGCAACTTCTCCGCAATTTTTTGGAGGAGTGAGCCCCGGGGTCACTACCCGGTCAAACTCTCCAGTTGACTAGCTAAGGGCTTGGTTCATTTTCTTGTGGGCAGCATAGATTGAGATGTATTGTTGGGAAACATTGGCGTTGTTCTGGGTGAAAGTTAGTTGAGTCAATTGCAGGATTGTGCAGTGCATATTGTCTAGGAGGCAGCCTCAAGCTATGGCAATTCCGGGCAGTAGTACATGTTCACTGAGGTTTGAAACTATGCAGTGTATCTTAGTGGAGGTCCGCTTGTTGGGATTGGTCTAGTCGACATAGATTCAAAAAAATGACTAAGTGTGTGAGTGAGCGACTTCATACATTCATGACCTTGCGAACACACACTCAAAATACCTTAACAACAATACGCCTCGAACCATTAAGACAACATACACTCAGTGTGACTGAACGAAGGTGCGAGCAACAAGTGCAAAACTTGTGATAGATTGTTGAACGACCGTGACAACACTTGCGTGACAGTGCATAGAACTTCGTGTGAGAATGCGATAGATGTTTACATAGCGAATGTAACATGTACACATGAAGAGGGACCTTGAGCACAGCCATACCATGGATGTGAACATGACATTGTGACCAACATGCAAAAAGATGTCTGATGAACGACCAAGCGAAGAGGGTGAAAAGACTCAACACAGGCTCACGGGATGAGCCCCGGGTATTGTACAAATCAAGAAAAAACCAAGGAAGGCTCCAAAATTGGATGCAGACCAAAATTTTGGAGGCTGTTTTAGCCGCTACAACACTTGGTGACACACTAGTTGAACTCCAACTTCTCTGTTCTGGTCCATTGATAGCACAGGACCTTGGTATTTCAGAGAGTATTGAATTGATGTGTAGGTTACTTTGGCTTCCCCACTTACCCCATGGATAGAAGTGGTTCACCTTTCTCCAACTCAGTTAAACACAACAACAAGTTTCAGCTTGATCATATTGTTTCGAAATCAGTAAGGGTAGTTTGACTCACGAGTGAAAGAAAATAAGAGTATAAGTTTTCATCTCTATTGTTGCTCCACTGCCAGCAGGCCTGGACAATACCCTGGCAGATTCACACAGGAACACACACATTGCTCCATTGATTGTGAGCCTGGTGAGTACCCCGTTGGAGTTGCATGCTTCACCTTCTATGTAGCACAGGAAGCCTTTCTCTTCTTTCGCCTTTGTATTTTTTAAGAGGATTGTGCATAGGAACTTATTTATTTTTGGGGTGGAAGAGGGATCCTGACTTATTGAGAGTAGAAGAGGTTGTTCCTTTAGAGAAGCATTTAGGACCTTTGACATAGGTTTTCTCATTTAGATTTTCCCCTTGTCCATTTCTACTAGTTGGATGAGCTTGATCACACATAACAGAAGGTTGAGTATAGGCATGGGGTTTCCTAGTGTGGACACAGGTTCATGGTTGTAACAAATATTCCCTTGCACACGGATCGTATTTTCCATAAATACTTCATTGTCCAAAAGTTATAACCAAGCACAAAGAAGATAGACACAGGACTGGCCAAGTGCTTCAGTGTCACAAGACTCTTTGGATCTTAGCCACATACTCATTCAAAATCCAAAACTCAATAGAGGGAAGCATTTATTTAGAAAACCAAAAATGGCATGAAACTAAGAAAAAAACAAAGGGAAGAAAAAATCACAAATTAAAGTGAAAAGACAAGTAGCAATCAAGGCAAGCAAGAAAACAAACCAACCCAAGTCAACAAGAAAACAAACATGCAAAATAGAAATCAAAGACAAGAAAGAAAGCAAACACTTCCCCTACTCCTATTCTAGAAAATTGGGGTTATGTGAAATGAAATTTCTAGTGAAGCAACCATAGGTGTACCTGACTTGCAACAACAAAGATGCAAGCGATCAAAATAGATAAAAAATAGTGTGTAACAAAAAATACAAAAACTTGACAAAATTACACATGAGAGAGAAGGTTTTTCCTGTGGGCAGAAAGATGTGTCACAACCACCCAAAACACATGCTTACCTCTTCGGTGACTACCATTTTTTAACAAACCTCAGAGGCCTCTTACGAGTGTGTATTAATCTGCACCAAGTTTCTTAGCGAGTGTGAGGAAGGACTGAGTCTTGTTACCTACAAAATGACTCATCGAGTAAGATTGTTCCAACTATTTAGAGATTGGATCATAAAAGTTGTGATCATTGTTTTGAAAGACTCGTGATCATTCAAAAAATTGATTCCTAATTCGAGAGAGGGGATCGTGATGAGAATCTGGTACAGATAGATAGATCTAATCATTCTTGTTGGTAATTTCAAGACAATGAGGATTTTCCATAGCCATCAGCGCAGGCTGAAGTACCTCACCTGCTTGACAAAATTATGAGGAGAAAGATGTTACATGGTGAAGATCATGGTGTGCAGAGCAACTATTATTGGATGAACTATTGGGAAAATGATCAACTGCATGATAGTCATCCAAGATAGGAGAAATATCAAACTAGTTGGTCGAGATGCTAGATTCCCAATTTTTCATGAACAAAGAAAATTTTTGAACAATCTTGTGAACGCTCTGAATGATGTTGTGTGCTAGATATGAAAGAACACCCACCTGTAACTAGTGAAAAATTGTGCAAGCATCATGGTCATCACAGGAATGTAGAACAGATGTCGGCACTGTGAATGTGTGAATCCAGTTAAGGTGTGGTGAAATGAGAGGAACTTGATTCGCGTGATAGCTTATATGCTCATCATCACACAGGGAGATTGTTGGTGTGATGAGCAGGTTGATTTGACATGAAAGATTTGCGAGAAGACCAAGGAGCTGATCACGAGAGAGATCATTTGATAAGTGCGATTGTGAAAAAATATAGTCTTTGAGATGATCAACTTCACATTTCCATGATTGCATGAGAGATGGACAAACCCAACCTGAATTAGATGTAAGAGACGTGCATGAAGAAGTACACACTGTAACAGACTCGTGGATTTGGTCATGAGTGAAATTTTGAAATCTTAAAATATCACACCCAGAATAGTAAACATTTTTTACACGAGGATCCATATTGAGTGAAACCATGCAGATAGACAGATTGTGCTTGAGAAACAAGATTTGATTCGGTTGGAGGGGCCTACCAAAGTTGCGAGGTCCTGACATAACCATCAATGGATGTTGAAGTGCCTTGACTCCCTAGCACATCCTTGAACTTTCCAGAATTAAAAATTTGCATTTTGAGATGTGAACTAGATCATGCATGGCTTGAAGATGGTTGTTGTTGATGATTTCAAAAGTTCTCTTAAGATGGCAGCCATCTCTGTCATAGGCTTCATCAAATTTTCCAATTTCAGCAAGCTAACTTGACGAGTTGTCTTCATGCAACATATGAGATGATGATGAGTGGGAAGAGTCTTGTGCATTAAGAACATTTTCATCATGGAGAACCTCACTGCCTAGTATCGATCGAGGAGATAACTCATCAAATGAAGAAGCAAGAGAACAGGGAGTATCTCCACTGCATGTCTATGTTTTGTGAAAGATAGGACATGCGCGCAAGTGCGATGGAAAGGAATTTTTTATATGGATGTCTCCTTTGACCGGTGCACATTCCAGATCTAAGTTAGAGTGTACATGGGATAATAGCATATCACATGATGTGCTTGGGCATTCATCACAACATACGAAAGCATGTGAGTGATGACAACCCAAGACTGGAGGTTAATCGAAAGAATTAATTGTGCATTATGTTTTACCAAGAATAGAAAATTGAGAATCAATTAAGAATGGAAGCTCAATGTCTTGATGTGAACCATTTTGAAACATGGAACAGAAATTGATTGTGTCTTCACCTTCCTGCTCCTCTGCCTATATAATGAGACTACCTTGCACATGATCGTAACTTGAGCCAGTAGCTTGAGAATCAAGATAATGCGTGCAACTAGCTTGTGAAGCGAATTGTTTAAGTGAGTCATGGTACAAGGAGGCATGGCTTGTAGATGATGGAGGATAGCAGAGACGCAGATTAGACTTGAGGGTTCGGTTAGGAATGGTGATGTCCTCTTGCGGGATGGAGGAATGCATCTTCACCATAGGATTTCTGAGCCATTCTAGAATTTCCTCCATTGGAGTGAGGGATGGCTAAGAAGATGGTTTGGGAACATGTTGGGCAGATTTATCAGCTTTACGACTACTGCTAGGGGGCAACGTCTACGCATATTTCTTAACATTGTGACCCCTACAAGGGGGAAGCTGCTTTGAGACCAAAAAGGGAGGAGGAGAAGGAACAAACAGGGTGTTGGGCTCCTCCTTTGAAAACTGAGGGGTCTCATGATCCGCAAGAGTCAAGGAAGAAGGGAAATCATGAGGTTCACCATTTTAGTAGACATGAACTGAGCATTTCAACTCTTGGCTCACGAAGTCAAGGTCCACAAAATGTTTAGGAATTTCGTGATAGAGGTGAAGAAAGAGCTTAGAAAAGTCCTCAACTGATTCACCATTCTTCATTCTTAAACAAGAGATTACTTCGTAGACATCTTGGTGGTTACACTTATCAAAGGCTTGATGGAGATCCTTGAGGAGAGTAAGAAGGGAATGGATGGAAGTAGGTGGCAGGGTATGACACCATCGACTAGCACGACCTTCAAGGGTGAGGAAGAAAAGTACACAAACAAGCTCTTTGCTATCAATTTCATAAGATTCACAAAACTGAATAAAACCATAAATGTGCTTGGTTATGGACGTTCTGTCCTCATCGTCAAACTTTAATAAGGACAAGTGATTGAGAAGCTCGTTAGGGATTGATCGTTGATTAAGGGAGAAATGAGAGAAACACATTGAGAGCACGAATTGTGTATGATCCATTTGGTAAGAGATTCAAACCATATGTAGTGGCTCAGCTTGTCATCTCGCCCCCCTTGTAATGCTAGAAATGTTGACAGTACTGGACCTGCCAACATTCAAGGGACCTCCTCGGTATCAAGTCCCAACTAGACCTCACATTGTTTAGTGTAGGATTCCCATCCGGTACGATGGCCTGGTTGCCATTATCTTAAAGATATGCCTTAGCCATTTCTTGTTAGCATGTGAGAGTGGTTTTCTTTGTCTTTGAACAATGAGGTTTGCATTCCAAGTGAAACAACATTGGCAACTGATACAACACATTTCCAATAGCATATGTACTAGAACAAAAGAAATAGTTCAACTGTCTTAATATAGGTTAAAGCAACATGCATTACAAATGTTCAAACAATAGTCTTACAAATGAATACAATACATGTGTGAAAATGTATTGGTCTGTTGACACACTTCTGAATTAAGCTAAAGTTCCAAGACACATCTATACGACATTACATCAGTAACCCTGATAGTGAGTGTTTGGAGCAACTGCTCACTCCTTAAAGAAAATATTATAGACTCTCAAGGCTATGTGGGAGGAGCCAAGGTGAAAAGTTCCTTGCATGTACAAATGAGAGGTATTTATAACCAAGGGTAAATCTGACACTTGTGACTGTTCAACTTCCCTCATGACTATTTGACTTACATGACTCTTCAACTTTACTTGAATCTTTAGATTTACATGTGGGTCTCTTGGACTTCCATGTTACGTTACATTGATCACAATTGTGACCCATAGTAGCGATGTGTCCAAGATGACTCAAGACATGACTTGACACGACAGAGCTGGTATGTTCATGTTGCTGGTGGTGTGCATGTCGAACTGCAATTTTGTTGAGTAATGGATGTGCTCTTGGTGTATCATAGCTTCACCTCCGCATGGCAAGGTGTGCAGAGTCTTTGACGTCTCGGTGTTCACTTGATGTTACATGCATGTGCATGTCACTCCTTCGCTTGTACATTGGCATGATTCATATGTTCATCCATTCGCAAACAAGTCTCCTTGCGTGTGCTTCTTGTTCATCCCATTCTTCGTCACACCATATCTCATCCATGTACTTGTATCTGTAATCACTCATGATGAGACGAAGTCAAATCCAAACATCTCCTAGTCTACCATGATGCATTGTCTTCCGCTTTCGGATGCAGGTGACCGGGAGAGAAGACAAGGCTTTGTAACTATGCAAGGAATATTTCAATCTGCGATGCAGTCTCTACGCACTATCCATGAAAACTTCGTAGAGGTCACTCAGACACTGAGATGGGAAATCCGAATCAACAGTGACTGTCTATGGGATCTGGCTTTGCTGGAGGGAAGATATGAGCAATCTTTCCAGGGAGACATTACAGGAAGCAGAGGGAGACTGGCAGTGGAAACTACATAATTTCTCTAGGGAGCTAGCAGTGGGCTGCGGGGGGTTGTTGCAAAAAATTGTGTAAGTTTTCTTGTGAGCTAGCAGTAGGCTGCAGGAGGCTGTTGGAAAAAATGTGTAGAGTTGGGAGGCTGGCCTGCTAAACATCCCTACACAGTTTTTGACCTGAGCAGGATGCTGGGAAACTGGGAGATTGCTCATGAAAACTCTGTAGTTTTCAGGATGAGTAGTAGGTTGACTAATAGGGTGACTGGTGTGAAAAACTTCAGAATTTTGAGGGCAGTGCAGTGACAGGTGGTGAGTTTCTATCTGGCATGTTTGTGGAGTTTCTTCAGTTAGCGGAAGTGCGCATGCTTGGAAACTTCTGCCCAATTTTTTGGACGAGTGAGGCCCAGGGTCACTGCCTAGTCAAACTCTTTGGTTGACCAGCTAGAGGCCTCGTTGATTTGCTTGCGGGCAACGCAGATTGAGATGGATTACTGTGAATCTTCTACGCTCTTCTGGGTGATAGTCAGTCGAGTCGATTCCAGGATTGTGTAGTGTAGATTACCTGGGATTCAACATCAAGCTTTGCACAATTCTAGACAACAGTACATGTTCATTAAGGTCTAAAATTGTGCAGTGCAACTCAACGAAGGTTCAGCTGTTGGCGTTGGTCTGGTCAACATAGCTTCTGAAAAACAACTAAGTGTGTGAATGAGTGACTTCGTACATGCATGACCTTGCAAACACACACTCAACATGCCTTGACAACAAGATTCCTTGAACCATCAAGGCAACATACACCCATTGTGATTGAAAAAAGGTGAAAGTGACAAGTGTGAAACTTGTGATAGATCGTTGAGAGATCACAACGACACTTACACGACAATGCATACAACTTCATGTGTGACTGTGAGGGATGTTTACATAGAGAATGTAACTTGTACACATGAAGAGGGACCTTATGCATAGTCAGCCCATGTCTGCAAGCATGATGTTGTGCCCAACATGCAAAAAGATGTCTGATGAACGATCAAGCGAGGAGGGTGCAAAGACTCAACACGGGCTCACAAGATGAGCCCGAGTGCTTGCAAACAACAAGGAAAAATCCAAGGATGGCTCCAAAATTGGATGCAGGCAAAAATTTTGGAGGGTGTTACAGCTGCTACAAGAGTAACCAAACTGCATCGCCCACCTGGAAGTTGTGTGGCACTCGATGTTGATCAGGACATTGCTTGTACATAGCATTGGCTTTGTCCAAAATGTCACGGACCTACTGGAAAATGTGTTAAATTTTCTCAATAAAGTTGTTAGCTCAATCAACTTAGGACTGGAAATGAGACAAATCTTCTTGAGTACCTACAAATGGAATGCCCACATCAATGGGACATAGTGGATGGAATCCCAAACCCACCTAAAAGGGGTTGTGTCCAATTGAGCTAAGGAGAGCTCTGTTATAGTTGTGCTAGACATATAGGAGGTTTTCATCCCATGTGTTTGAATGGTTCGAGTTGTACATGCACAAAATGTGCATGCTCATCCTATTGAAAACCTATGTTTGGCCATCATTATAGGGGTGGACAGCCGTGGACTTAGTTAGCTTGGTATCCAACATCAACAAGAGATTTGACCAAAATGTACTCGGGAACCTACTGTCCTTTAAAGAAAATAGATTGTGGGAACCCAAAATATACCCACACTTGTTCAAAGAAGAGCTAAGCAGTGGCTTCTACTATGATACTCTTCTTGTAGGAGGACAAAATCACCATCTTAGAGAATCTATCGATGACCACTAACACACAGTTGTTTCCATGATTAGTAGAAGGAAGGCCTGACGAGTAATCCATGGAGATGGATTCCTAAGGTTGACTAGGAGTAGGTAGAGGAATATATAGGTCTTTCTTCTTGATTATCGGTTTGGAAATGGCATAGGCAGTGCATGATCTGATGTACTTCCCAACATCTTGTCGAATGTTTGGCCAATAAAAATACTTCTGCAACATTGGCACTATCTTCTCTACTCTAAAATGTCCAACAACCTAACTGTAGTGCACCTCCCAAATCATCTTGGCACGCTCGTTTGTAGGAATACAAAGGTGTCCCAGGTGGCATAATAGTGTGCTCTAGAGGTGAAAATATGTAACTTTCTTACCTTCCAGGAGAATTCGATATATGTTCTCGAATTATGGATCTCTCTTGTAAAGATGTGGTCACCGCGAAGTCTCATGTCCATAAGAGTCGAGAATAGTGGTCAACTCCATAACTAGTGGTTGAATGAGACAATATGCTACATTTTTGGTGTTTCCCTTCTTGTACTTGATGTTCAAATGGAATTTTTGTAGATATGTGGACCATTTCTAATGGTGATCATTCTCCAACTTCCCTTGTGTCGTTATGAACTACAAGGATAGGTGGTCTGTGTGGATGATCATTTCCTTCCCTAGAATCTAATACTTCGATTGTTAGTGGGCCTACAAAGTAGAATACATCTTCTTGTCATAGGTAGAATGTCAAAGTTGACTTGTACCTTAAAAGGAGTGGCACCTCCAGAGTGGTTGTTGGATGATGATGTGTCTCCTGTGGGAGCTTCTGAAGGATCTGGGAAAAGTTATCCATCATCATGTTCCTCTGTCGCTTGAGGGATTCCTCGAGCAATAATTTGAAAGGAGCTTTTACTCCCTTGTCTTTCTTTTCTTCTGCCCTAGGAGGTCGTCGGGGTTTGTGAGGCTATTCTTGCAAAGGTTCAACCAGTTTGAGCCCTGACTCCTTATACCCTAACCTCATTAGGGGCATGCAAAGAAAAATAGAGAAAGAGAAAACCACTCTGATGCCACTAATCTAAACTTATGCACAAATGCAAAAAAATACATATATAAACATAAATACAAAGATACATAAGAAATAAATCTTCATTTCATTAATATCAAAGAACTAAAAGATGCTTACAAGAAAAATGCAAATAAAATAGCTCTGACGATGATAGCTTATTTTTTAGAATTGATGTGGTGGTTATATGCCTTCAAATTGTCTTATAATGAGGCTCAAGGGCCTTTTTATTATTGAACAACAAAGAGAAACCCTAAACAACCAAAACACTAACCCTAGGACATGGAACACCAAGAATTTGTGGGCCCTGTTGGGGTTAGTTGGGCAACTAACTTCCCGGGGTTGTAACTTAGTCATATGATCTCTATTTGTTGTGTATGATACCTTGTCGGAAATATATGTATGAGTATTATAGGATTTGTGGTAGGTGCCTGCTTATGGCTATGGGCCTGTTATGGACCTAAAACAAACATCGTTTAGGGGGTCAAAACAACTCCAAAAGTTTAGGACCCGAAAAACTCCTAAAAATAGTAATTGTTGTTATAATCAATGAAATTGATGAAACTGACTGGAGGTCTAGTTGGAATAGGCAGGTGGCAACAAATATCCACCTATATCAAACTAATATTATTTTCCCCTTGTAGGGAAAAATGTTGATTATGTTTGAACGTCTACATGTAATTTGGTTTTATTTGGAACCCTTACTATATAATCCTTTTTCTTTTATTTTTACACATTTTTTTCAAGGTCTTGGTCAAGTAATGACTCTATGTTGTTTCCTTTTCCACAGGTATGCTCTTGCGATGCCAACAACTCGAACAAACAATTTATGGAACATTATTTGTCTAATTCCTTGCTGGGAGCATATTTATCTACTTTCAAAGGTGCCCATTTTATCTTATTGACATTCTTTGCTAGGTTATTTGAGCCAATATGGCCCTTTGGCTTACATGGGTTCATTTAATTTACACAATATAGGGATAATACAATCTCGGTTTACTCTAAACCTAGACATATTTGGTAATGTGTAAAGTGTATATAATTATTAATTACGTAATGTCATCCATTCCACACATTGTATATTGTAGTTTTTGCTTTTGAGATTCACTATAATGGTTCTCTTACCTACGAGGATTTATTCCTACTGCATTAAGGACTCGATAAATTAGGCCATTACCTTTGGCTATAGCCTTTTTCTCACTTCCAATTACTATATATATATATATCATTCATTATTTCATGTATTATGTCCAATTATGTTTCACTGGGCTATTCAATATAGACATACTCTACATCTTCAAAACATAGATGGCCCTACATATAAGGATTACTTCTCTTTCCATAAATTTCGCTATGGAACTCTTGGTTTTGACACTTCTTGCTCTTAAATATACTTACGATTAGATAATGTAATATTTTCCAAAACCTAGTCTTTTATTAGATATTTGAGTGTATAGTTTCCTTCATTTTAGATGTATATTCTCCTTTATTGCACTTGTAAAAGTATTAAATATATATATATTTTTTATTTTCTCAGTGATGTTATTACAATAGTATTTTAGTATCATTATTTATCCAAGTATATGTAAATATACATATGAGTATGCATCCATATAGACCAGATACCTAGTGGAACCCTATAATGGGGGACCACAATAGTATTCTAAGTCCTAACCCTGTTGTTATAGTCTCGGTTAAAAAATCCATGTAGTAAAGTTAATAAATGAAAAATAAGACCAAGGTCATGGGACACATATTCCAAGTTGAATGTTGGGCACAAAAGAATAGTGATGGGGATCACTGGTAATTAATAAATGGCTATGGAAATTGGAAAAGGCGATGGCAATGGCAAAGTGACATTTATTGGCATTTATTTATGAAAATAATAGAAAATAGGAGAAAAGTAAGGTGAAAGGTCATAGGATTTCATGTGAGGAAAATTGAAGGAAAATAGTGGAAAATGAAGTAAATAGAGGCCTCAAAGATAACAAGGATTCTATGGATCAGTTCATAGCTTTTTCCAGTTCAGTCTTTCGCACTCTAATTCTATTCTCTGTATCTCTCATACTCTTACACACTTAGAGAATTTTTGGAGCATTGTTGGAGCATGCTTGGAACACTCTAGTTTTCATTGTATTGAATAAACAAGGTAAAGGAAAACCATGAAAGCGCAAGGGGACAAAGAGATCAGTGGCTACATCTAGATTTATTTTTAGGTACTAAGTTGCATGTATGATTTCCTTGCTATTTTTTTCACGCATGGTATATGCATGTGCTTACTTGGTGATGATCTATCATTGGCATGGAGGATTGCCTTGATTGACCATGTTTTTTCCTATCCTTTCCATTTCCTAGAAAACCATGGTGTTGCAGGTTTCCCACTTTATTTTTTTGATTGGTGCTCATGTTCCATATGGATGTGGGTTGAGTTACTAGTTCTTGGAGCCTTGGTTGGACAAATGCTCTGGAAATCATGGAACAACTTGGGTTGAGTTACTAGTCCTAGAAGTGTTGGTTGGACAAACACTCTAGAGCCCTTGGTGGGTTGACTTACTAGTCCTGGAGACTTGGTTGTAAAAATGATATGGATCCTTGTGACAATTGTGGGTTGAGTTACTAGTCCTGGAGTGATGTTGGAACAAATGCTCTGGATCCCTAGAAAACTTGGGTAGAGACCATTCTGGTGATGGTTATTGATGTTTGATTGTGAGATGGAATCACTGGTTTAGGGTTGAGGTGGTTTTGCCACTAGAATCCATGATTTTTTTTTCCTTGGTTCATTTCATGAGATCCCATATTCATGCTTAGAATATGGCATGGGGTTAATTGGTTGAAAGAGAGATTTGGTTCAGCCCAATCTATGGTCAAGCGGTACGGGGAAATCCCTGACTTGGTTGGATTTGCATATGTTAATAAGATATCATTTCCTCTTGTAATTTATAGTAAATGTACTTACTATTATGAGGCTTTGATTTGTGTTCTATCATTATTGTTATTATGATTATAAGCATGGCTTTATGAAAAATTCTAATTATGGTTCTTATCATGTTTTGATTGGTAAATGAATGGTTATTGAATGCATGAGATAATAGATGCTATTGCAACTATTGTGAGAGGGTGTTAGATCTTCTTTATGATTCTCAGATAAGTATTAGACCCCTATGTTTAGATATGCATTCATGACATGTAGATTACATGTGTACTATATGTTCGAAGAAATGTTTGTCATGGTTAGGCTTGGTTAGGTCAATTCCTTGATCAATTTTTTTGTTAGAGGCTTTGTAATTTTGTAATTTATTGTTTTGGAAAGTCTAATCATGTTCTGGGAAGTGATCTGGTGTATAGCCCTAAAAATATGCCATTCACGTCGCGGTTGTAGGATCCGAACTAGGAAATTGGGATTGTAGTCGCTAGCTTGTAGGATTATGTATGCAACTAGAGGCCTATAGTTTCATGGATGCAAGCTTGTGCATGTGATTAGGAGTCCAAGTTAGTAAAAAGTAGTCTAGCTCAATGTTAGGACACTTGGAGTGGTTATTTAGCTCTTAGGGGTCTTGTAGGTCTTGAGGAAGGTCAATAAGCTTCTAGTTATTGGGTCCAATTTCTCAATTGCATCTAGGAGGTTGAGTCATGTCATTGTAGCTTCTCTTCTCATGTTTACCGTGCTAGGCTAGTGAAACTGGGTAGATATGGGAGGGGTGGTTACACCTCTCTTTCTCAGGACTGAAGTGCTTGGCTTGAAACAAATATATGTTTCCTATAGGTCTACACAAATAGCCTTAAACTATAGTTATTAAATAATCATGTAATCTATTATTCTAATTCTCACTTTACTTTATTCATGAGATTCCTCACAATATCTTCATGTCACTTTCATAATCTAGAAAGATACGAGGTCTTGCATCAATGCACATTTTTTGCCTGCAACAATAAGGTTAACCCAACACAAATATTGTTCTTGATACAAACACACTCATCTTCAGAAATAGTAACATTATGACTTAACATATTATTATTTTGAAACCTTTAAGTTCTACAGTAACTTCCTATACTACTTTTTACTGTACATTCTAACCTACACATTGTAATATTCACTATTCAATCATGCATATACTTATCTAAATCCATCTAGAAATATGTTAAAGGTTTCAATGATCCTCCTAATCTTGAACCGACTCTTTGTAATTTCCTCCCAAGCTCCACCCTCAGCTGTCAGGAAACTATGCATAAATCTTTGTCATGATGCACCTCATGAACTCTTAGCAACATCCTACTAATTTTCTGGGTTCAACCTGTCTTTCTCTGCCACTGGTAATATTCTTCAAAGGTAACTATATTTATCTTCCATAGTTCCTTACTATAGAATCCACCACATAACATTTCTCTCTAGTCATGTCAATTTTTTCTTTAGTGGTATGTCTCTTATCAATTTTCTCTCTTCTTTCTTATACACTAAAAAAGACAAAAGAGTAATAATAATGAAAAAAGGAGGATTTGTCTTCCATTTTGTTTCTTTCCCTCTAGGCATAAATAAATTCAACTGTTAAGGGTTAATCTCTCATGTTAAACTTTAACATATTTATGAGACGATCAATATACCAAATATATATATTTTTTTAAACTAATATTTACATCAACATATTTCATCACATGTCTTTCAATTTTTTTCCAACCAGAAAATAAATAAAAAGTGGCATAGTAAATTTTCAAGAGGTATTATAAAACTAGAGTATGTACACCATCTTAGATTTTAGAAGTCAAATTTAAAGGCGAAGACAAATCCCCTATTCCACAAATAGTAGGTTATCATACATCAGTTTGGTGTCTAACTTGGTTGTGACCTTAAAATAAATTATTGTTTTAGATATCATTTTTTGGGATTCAACTATGTTAAGTAAGTCATTCATCTATGACCATTTCCATGAGAGGTAGTCATAACTGACTAATTTCTCATGAGTTTTGAATAATCCACTTAGCACTCATTGCATTAGGTGATGCCCATAGGGGTGAAGAAGTGAGATTGAAACTAGTGAAATGAATCACATAGCATCAATCATCATTTCTAGTGCTTACACCCAGTAACCAACACTTCCCCGGAGCTCACCCATCCCAGATCACCTGTGGCTCAAACAAGCTTAACTATGGATTTTTCCCCACAATCAAGCCCACGTAGCTTGCTACCCCATTTGCAAAATCTTAGCAAGTATTGTGCCTCATGAACCATTCAAGTAGAGATCCCTTCACTCTTTTGTATTTAAGTATTAAGGGGTTTTCACAGTGCATTATATTAGATATCATTTTTAGGGATTCTACTGCATTAATTAAGGAATTCATATATGACCATTTCCATGAGAGGTAGTCGTAACTAACTAATTTCTCACGATTTTTGAATAGTTCACTTAGCACTCATTGCATCAGGTGATACTCACAAGGGCGAAGAAGTGTGATTGAAACTAGTGAAATGAAACACATAACTTAGCATCAATTCACTTCTAGGGCTTCCACCCACTAACTAGGACTTCTCGAGAGCTCACCCATCTGAGATCACCTCTGGCTCAAGCGTGATTAACTGTGAATTGTTCCCCACAATCAAGACCACTTAGCATGCTACCCCATTTGCAAAACCTTAGCAAGTATTGTGCCTCATGAACCATTTAAGCAGAGCCCCCTTCACTCTTTTATATTTAAGCATTGAGGGGTTTTCACAGTGCATTATATTAGATATTAGTTTTTTGGATTTAGGTACGTTAAGTAAGTCATTCATCTATGACCATTTACATGAGAGGTAGTCATAACTGATTAATTTCTCATGATTTTTTAAGAGTCCACTATGCCTCATGAACCATTCAAGTAGAGCTCCCTTCACTCAATGATCATCCATGTCCCATGGACCTATTGCGCGCTCGCCTTGAAAAGTTGATCGGAAAGAAATTTAATTTCTTGTAAATGCGATGAAAAGTGATAACATCAAATTGTGCTTTAATCATAAGAACCTCCTTCAATAATGGCCTAAGTGTGTGCACGTGACATGTAGAATGTAAGTTGATCCAATCAATAACTATTCATGAATCACCAAAGACTTGTAGTTGTCGGTGTTATGTGAAATTTATGACTGCAAACAAAAGTATCATCCCTAGAACTAGTGGTCTGGTCTAGGACAACATAAAGAAAAGAATACAAAGTTCCCCTTAGAAAAATTGGAGAATGGAAAAATGCTTACCTGGGATCTATTGCAACGTATTCTCTCCTCTTGGCTTGTAAGCTCCTATTGTAGCTTCGATCGCTATAATTAGAACCTGCACACACAATCAACACAAGATAAAAATCTATGGCATCTATGTAGCATTGTACAATCACTTTATTCAATGGATTAACATAACATTGAAATATATTAATGAAAAAATAACATATCACATATAGGAAAATGGTATACTCTTTGTATTAATATGAAAATGAGAGAGTTTACAACCAAAAATGGAAGTTGATCTTGTAGAGACCTCCCCAAGATTACTTTTCCTTCCTTGTCACAAAGCACACCTCAATGTCACCCTAATGCATGAAGATGATCACTCTCCTTGGTTCAAAGTAGCAGCATTAGGGTATGATTAGTCTCCAAAAGCCAACCTTGATGTTGTAGATGATTGTAAATTTATAGGAGAGTGTGGTAGTTTATGAATTATTATCTATTTACCAATATAGGCTTGAGATCCACCCTTGATGGGATGATGAGCTGAAAGGATAAGAGGTGAAATATCCAAGGTAGGATCAACTAAGGATTCAAAGTTATTATCTAAGGTAAATGTTTGAAACAACTCCTGAAATATTCTGTAAGAGGAAGCTTCAGGATTCTTTTTGTTTTTCCCAAATTTGTAGAATCAGTCACCCCCAACAAGGGACAACCTGCTTCTAATAAGCACTGGTGCATAAATAAGAAACATGCTTACGAAAGTAGGTCCCTAAAGGGTCATGGTATGTTGGGCCGTAAAAACACTAAAATGAAGTAGCCATACCTAGAAACTCAAGGATTAGGGATTTTTGTAGGGATGATGACAAGGTGTTCATGGATGTTGATTGATCCGATTTGCAGGCCTATTAACCAGATGAGACAAAATGGCCTACAACAGATTTCATCCTAAAGTGCAAAGAGATAAATGACAACTGATGAATGAAGTACTTTATCATGTGACAAGTTCAAATCAAGAACAATTAGTCGGATCATCATATTTTACAATGCATTTTCATCTTGATATTTTCTATTGAGGGAGACATACCCATGCTTAGCACATAAGCTAACATTACATATACAATGATAAAGAATTCATGTCCACTAATGGAAGTGTGGATCCATGATTGGATGATTTTCTATATGATCATAGCCATCATACTTTATAATCTTGCATTAATCCTGAAAGTGAAACAGGGATGGATGGAACTAGATCAGGGGTCTTCTATCTCATGCACTAGATCATCTAATGTACAAGTCTAACCATGAGAATAAATGGGTTGGAGTCGAACATGGATGACACCATCTGAATACCGACTAGTGATGGAATTCATTAACAGAAGCGAGAGAAACCATCGATCATGTTAATGGCTCTCAAGGTATTGCGGTACAATATGTATGGTGTGAATGAATGAGTTGAAGTTGAACACCACACAAAATATGTCGAAGGCAAAAGATGTAAAACTATCACCAAGAGCGAGTAAACTTGCCATTAATATATCCAAGCCTCAAGGTAGTGAAGGAAGAGTTTATATGTTAACTTCCTAGATAATGAGTTCATTTTGATAGGAAGTGACCTGTCGTAGGAGAGCGTTGATGTATCCTCCATCAATGAGTCTACAACTTTCTATAGTTGGGTGCCTGCATACTGGTATGAGTGTACAATGGTACAAGATTTTAAACAAGTTTTTCTTATATTAAAAGAAGATGGAGACAACAGAAGGAGGTGGTTTTTCTCCTGCATTGGGTTTCCACCTTAAATCTTTGTGTTCATGTGTGTATCTTATGTATGATTTCTTATTCTGTTATTACTGGACATGATTACTATTTTATGGTTAATTAAGTACTGATGCACTGATTAAATATCAACATATGATGAATTAACTGAATCATAAGTTCATTTGATATACGCTAATTTCCTTAAGAACAGTTGTGTGCACAAGTGAGTTCCCTTCACTGAAGTAGCATATATAAATATGATTATGAAAAGAAAAAGTTATTGATTTGATAACATTGATTCAACCCCCTCCCCCTCTTAGTATTATTCCCAACATTAATGAGTTGAATAAATGGAGTAACGTCTTTGAAGTAGACATGGTGAATCCAACAGATATGGTTGGTAATGATAAAGAGGAATTTACAAGTCTTTATGATGGATATTTTCTTTATGAAGATGAATTTTAGGTTATCACTAAACATAAGTTGATTGATAAATTGTTTTTTTCTTTAGAAGACCAAGTGGTTGATAATATTCCCATAACAGTAGAAAATCATATTGAGATCCGTATTACAATAGCAGAGGAAAAAGAACATGAAGAGAAATTTGTAGCAGCAGTTAAGGGAACATGCAAGGTAACTTGAAGATGTTGAAATTGATTATGATGCCTAGATAAAACTTATTGAAGAATGGATTGAGAAACCTTTTGAGTTACATGCTTAATGGAGGAGGCTCTAGGAAACTAGAAAAATGATGAATCAATGATTGATTTAGATGGTATATAAATGGAAAATATGGTGCATACATATGAAGATGTTCATGGTATTTTGATGTATTGGATCCAAAAGGATATAAAATATTATTATGATCTGATGAGGCAATAAGAAAATGAATAGTGAATAGATGAATCTAAAGTGCAGAACCCACTTATGAATCTAATGAAGAATTTGTAAGTATTGAATACAAATCTATGTGTTGAGATCCTGATGGAGAATTGCAAACAGTGAGAAGAAGACTACAACCCAATTGTATCATGTTGTTAAAGAGAAACGAATTAAGGAAGAAGCATCATTATTATTTAACAACAAGAAAGGTTAATATGAATATATTAAAATCAAATTTTAAGTCTAGTTAAGACTTAGACGAGAAGGGATTATGTTTCTATAAAATACATTTCTCCATTAAGGGGGAGAAATAATGGAGAAATCTAGTCAATTATAGATTAATTCATTATTAGTCACTAGTTGTAGAGCACTGAGATTGTGTTGTCTTATTTATGATTCAAATCCTATTTATTAGGAAGTTGTTCAAACTCCCCAACAAACATGCAATCCTATATTTTTATGAGCTTTCTTGCTGATGAATATAATGTGTGTGGAGTGCAAGCACTCTCCAGGCTGAGCTGGTCTCAACTGAGAGGTGAACATTTCATTTCATATTGGTTATTCCTTTGATATAAAGATTGCTCTTATCCTTATGATAATAATCATAAATTAATTCAAGCCCAAGTGAGACATCCTTACTTGTGGTGGTCATGTGAGTGAGGACTTTGGTCCCTGAGGTTTTGGGTTCAAGTCCTCCCTCGACGAACAATGTAAACATATGTAAATATTGTATGAATCTACAAAAAAATCATAAGTGAATTCAAATTATTATTTTTAAAGGATTAATATTTCACATAAATCATGAGAAATATATATTCTAATTTATAACTACACTGTATAGAACACTTAAATATTAGTAATACATAATTATGACAAATTTGCATTACATCTAGAGTAACGATAGGTAATGTTCATATGCTAACATGTTATGCCAATACGTTTGTCAATATTTGCAAAAGAAAAGATTGATAGTTTTAAAGTTTTTTAATTATAATTATTATGTTTATGATCAAAATTTAATATTAAAAAAATTGTCAATTTAATGAAATTTATAATTAAATTTATCAAGTTACTTGCATTTTATAAATGAATATTTGTGATTATTCGTGCTGTTAAAAAGTGTTTAACCATGCAACTTGATTTTATTTATAGTATTTAAATTTTTGCCAACCATATTATTATATATTATCTCTTTTACTTATAAAAATTCATCAATGATCTTGTCAGGCCAGGAGTAACTCCAGAAAACTAATGCGTTTATTCATTTAACCAGCTATCTAATATATACATGAATGTGATTGTTCAATTCGTCTTCTCAATGACTGTTCACATTCAGTTCCCCAATCACTGAGGATTAGGTGTCAACATTCCCCCCCTTAATCGGAAGGGATGTTGGTGATTCCAAGCATCGTTCTGAATCTTTCAAGCTTTTCTCTTCCAAGCGCTTTGGTGAAGATGTCTGCA
>APFE030414640.1:0-21176 GCA_000404065.3 Pinus taeda
ATATTGTTGTGCCCCTATTGCCCCCATATTGTTATTACTGTGCCCCATAGAATCCCTCTATTGTTATTTTTGTGGCTTTATATATTATTGTTAGGTCGGCTGGTTTATATTGTGACTCCTTAGACTCCTATATATAGAAAGGAGGTTTTGTCATTTGTATCATGGAAGAATTGTTCATTTATGTAATGTAAAGGAGGTTGCCCCCTCGAAGAGGCTGAATTCTAAGTCGTTGATCTATCTTTTCTATCTTTTCTTGAGCTGGTTTCATAACATGGTGGGTAACATCTAGCTCTAACTGGGACATGATCTCTCAGTAGAGTGCATGAATGTACTTGACCAGGGAGGTCATGAGAACACTAGCAATCTCTTGGGACCGTAGACCTATTATCTGCACATCAAAGACTAAGCACACGGGGAAACTTGTTTTTGTGGCGTCTTACTATTTCCCAAGCTTGTATTAGGCCATAAAAATAAAAAAGAAATAAAATCTTAAAGCCTAAATGCAAGTACCCTAACATGATAAAATAATATGATGTTAGTTCCAATACAAAAATCAGCGTGCAATGCATCCTACTCTAACATCGATATAATATTATTTGAATGCTAAGTGTAATCATACAACCAATGCAACCAGCATATCGTTAGATCTATGTAAGAATTATTGCCCATATGGTTACTTATGCAACAAACCTAAAATCCAACATAAACACATGGAGGATGATGTTGATGGGAGGTAGGAAAATATGATATTCATATGATGTAGAAAGAAATCCTGGATGAGGGGAAGGATACCAATTTAGGGGCTCAGGGCCTTTCCTATAAGCACAAAATGGAAGAATGAATGACCAAGCTCAAGAACTCCCTATCATGATCATTATTCATAAATTCATGCTTCGTGGTCGCCTCAAGGTCATGATGGAAGTAAAAGGGACTTGGGACAAGGAAAAACACAACAAACAAATTGCTTGACATGATGGTCACATTTAAAATTGGAAACATTTGTCTGCTTACAGTCTTGAGGGTATCACTGTGGAGAAGGGATACATCTAATGAGTGGCTCTTCCTCAACATCATACTCAGACAGGGAAAAGGGTTCATCAATATTGGTGATGATATGAGAAAGGTCAAAGTAAGGGTCATTGGGATCTTGGAGAGGGCAAGGGAAAGTAGGACCCTTGCCAAGGTCATCATCATTATCATAAATGGGTCCAACAACTTCCCATAGACCGTCCTCAACGGTGTGAATGAGTATGTCGTTGTGAGTAGTGCCTTGAAGAAAGGAAAGACCAACCTCAACCTCATCCTCCTTGTCGATATTCTAAATAAATTCATTGTGGAAATTGTTAGTGCTTGAGATTTCACCTCAAGCTGAGAAAGGCAAACCTTCAAGGCAACATCAAACCATTTCACCTCGTAGCTAGCCCTACGGGGTATGAGAAGGCTCTCTCTGGTCAATCTAGTTAAATTTTCAATAGGATGAGTTAACCAAGTAGAAACACGGATTTTAGGCTAGTAAACTGATAAGGGAGGTTGATTTAAAGTTTTTGGGTTTTTTGGTGGCAATTGGAGGGAGTGCAATTCAGGGTGCGGGGATTGAGCTCAGTTTTTGCAGGTGGGTCTTTGGGGCAAGGTAGGAGTTTGTGCTGATGCCTTTAGCTGAGATAGATGATCAAGGAGAAAAGAAGAGAAGCTAAAGAGGGCAAACAATGACTTTAAATCCTCTCTAGACAGTGGAAAACATAAATATTAAACAAAATTGAAAGCTGAGCATGGCATGCATGAATTCGAACTTTATCACTTCTTTTGTTTAATTAGCAGCAATAGAATAAGAGATGGAACACATAACACACTTACAATGACAAGTAGGAAACACACCATCAGCACAATAATCCACAAGAATCCACAATGATGTCTGCAAAACCCTGGCCTTCCTTTTCCTCAAATTGCAGAGATACAAGTAAAATATACAATAGAGCTTGTCCCTCAAGAGTCCAACCATGAAAATGAGTAAGAGAAGGCATAATATAGAAGGTCTAACTCCTTTCAGGGGTCGAGCTCAGCTTCCTAGGAGCTGTTTCAATTAATTCTAAACTAAGCACTAGATAATAGGCAGTCAAAACAACTTGCCTCTAAAACTTAGGAAACCTATCCATGCATTAAATATTTACCATTTACATCAAGGAAACTTCTAGAAGTGTTCAAAGAGAGTAAAAGTATCTAAGTGCCATGAAAATTACACAAAAATCCATCATTTACATGCCTCAAAAGTCAACCAAGGTGAAAACAGTGTTTTGCTGGCCGAACTGGTCAAAACAGGCAAATTTCCCTGAGTGGTCGCGCCCCTCACTTTGATTGGTCGCGCACATTGACAGCTCTGTTTGAGGGCCTTCCCGGTGTCCAAATCAGGTGCAAGATAGCTCATTGGAAAGGTCTATGAGTCTACTTTCCAACCCCACTGGAATTTCTGAATTTGGAGTTGATTTGACCCCTCAAAAGTCATTTCTCCCAAGGCAGCTTTTTGCAACTCAAAAAAGGGGCAGAAAGTCAAAATTTGCATGTATTTTGAGCTTTTGGGAGTCCAAATCTTCATAAAATCTGAAACCCATCCATAGGCAAGTGTATTTTTGCATGAAAATTCCAAAAATGTAGAGTTTTCTCCGTTCCGAGCTGTCCCCATGACTGGTCGCGCACGGGGTGAGACCACTCAAATGGCCAAAACCTGTAAAATTCTCAAAAATGCCATAAATGCCTCAAAACTCTCAAAATTTCTTGGGTTTGCTGCTAGGAGGAGGCTAATGAGTATCATGGTGAGTGAGAGAGGCCTCAACCAAGATACAGAGCGGGTTGGTCTTCTTCTTCCCTTTGGGAGCCTCGGTCAACCTCCTTTGAAGAATCTTTATCCTTGCCTTACAAACATGCATCCTTGCCCAATAATGATTCTTCATGTTCTTTAGCAGCTTCTTTTCTTGGTTGGCCTTTGCCAACAACCTCTCTAAGTGTGTATTCACCCGGATAAGCATGGATTCCATCTCCTTGGGCAGCAAGTCACCGGGCCTCCTACGGTTGATGACTCGATCACTTCGAATCCTCCACAGCTCATCCAACTCTTTCTCATCCTCAAGTTGTTTGTTTCGCTGCTCTAAATATTTGATTATCCATTTTGCCATCAATAATTTTGTTTGCAGTGAATGAATCTCGGTGCTTTGCTCTCGGATGATATCCTTGAGCTCTGTGCTGGGAGAACCGGCGTCAAGATCAATAATCGGATCACCTGACAATCTCTCCTCAATTATGGGCTGCTTGCCCCTCTCTGCTACCTGTGCTGCTGTCGGAAACGAGGCCCCTTCCACCTGGTGTGGAGATAACACTCGCTGACCTGATGATGATGACAAGACCCCTTCCACCTGCTGTGGAGAAAATACTCGTTGAGCTACTGCAAACAAGGTCCTATGACCCCTCTGATATGTACACTGCAGTGGGGAAACAACATGTCTCGGAACAATAATCTCGGGCTCGTGTGATGGACCTCCCTCCTCATGAATGGCCTCTGGCTCTAGCTGTGGCTATGGTGGCACTGTAAAGAACTCATGGGAAATGAAGTCTGCCCATGGAATGCCCTGCTGACTCAACTGATGAGAAACAATGAGCTGGATGAGACCATGATGGCACAAACTCCTATGATGCTGAGCTGGGGACTACATCTGAAACACGGACGCCATCCTCTGAATGTCCTGGAAGAAGAAAACCGGGATGTTCATCATCCTCACTCGGGTAAAGTGCATCAACAGGCGAATGTGACAAGAGAAAACCTGTGAAAATCTTCCCTCGCATGTAAAGTAATGCATGATAAGCCGCATGATTGGAGCATACTCCCCCCGGAGGAATCTGAAGGGAAAGACCCCTGACAAGTGACTCATGAATGCTGGCCTGACATATGGCTCAAAATAAACATAATCCAGCATTTTGCGCTTGGGCCACACCTCACCCACATTTGGTATCCCGGTAGCCTCTGAAATCACCTCCGGAGATAGTACAAAATTCACCCCTGCAAGAGTGACTTGCCCATCATGAAGGTGCAAACAAATAAGCGGGCCAACTCCCTGTGATGCTGAATTTGAGCAAGTCTCTCACAGAACTGAAAACATGACATGTAACGGAAACCATTCATTGCCAAAGGACAGGCCTGCAATTCTGCCAAAGAGGTAGGTTCCTGTCTCCTATGATCATTGATGACCACCTTTGCCCCCCTTACGAGGCCTCTGCTGTACCTCCACCTCTGTAGATGATGAATGGTCATCACCTTGCTCATAGGTCTCGGTGTCTGACATGGTTTTGGAGCAAGATGGGCAAGTTGAAAGATAAATAGAACTGCTGCCTCTGCCTGTAAAATGCTGAGAAGTATGCTCGATCGATTTGGCACTTGGGAGGGCGATTTGATTGATTTGGAGGGTTTCTGGCAAACTCAGGCCGAGTGGTCGTGCACCAGGTTCGAGTGGTCGCGCCCCTTCAGAAAATGCACTGTAGGAGTGGCGCTGAGTGGTCGCGCCCCACCCAACTGGTCGCGCACTTGGTTCGAGTGGTTGCGCCCCTTGGAAATGACCCAATTGCTGCAAATCGCCTTCTTTAAGCTCTCTCTTGTGTTTTGCAAGCTTGCAAATGCATAATGAAGCTATGAAGAGGGAAATTTAGTCTTTATAGGCCCACATTAGAAAAGATTAAATCATCAAACCCACTTTCTAATGTTGTATGTTTTGACATTCATTTTAACACTGTTTTAAGTTTCACTTTGCCTGAAATTGATCTTTTGAGTGCTTTAACTTGGTTCTTTTTGCAGGTTGACTATCTGATGGACTCTGGCGAGGAAAACAGGGTTATTGCCGGCATTCTGAAGAATTTTGAAAATTTTCCTTATTTTTGCAAATTTCACATGACCTTGGGTTTAAAAACAGAGTTTTTAAATCCAAGGAATAAATGAGCTGTAGCTGATGAAAAATATCAATGGAATATATTTACATACCTCTTTCTGGCTAGCTGGGGACTATTAGACCTTTGACTTATGACCTTGCAGTGATTTTGACCGAAACCCTAGACCTAGACTTGGGATTTCAAGACAAAAATAAAACAAGTGTGACACAAGTTTATTCAAATGATATGACCTGATTCCAGCAAAGCCAAGAAGGGAACAAAGACCATCTCCTCCATCAGTGTTATGGCATGCCTAACGGGATGCAAAACTGATGCTGATGAGACACCTACCTATGCATATGCAAAGAGCTGTTGATCACCGATGGAGGGCTCAAGACCGACACTAACAGAAGTTTCCTTCCAACTTTTGATACCTGATGAAAGGGTACTCCATGATGTTGGAAATCCTAGAAGTGCAGTGATTACAAGTTCCTTTTCAGGTACTATCTCATCTATTGCCTGGAGTTCATCTCTGATTCTAGTTATTCTTACAATAAAGGATGCCATAGTGTCCTCCTTTGTCATCTTCATAGTTCTTAGTTCATTCTTAAGACTTGCAATTTGACCAAGATTCTTAATTATGAACAATTTGGATAAGGTGTCATACATTTCTTGAGCAGAATCTATGTTGGATATATATGGGATGAGGTTATCCTTTATTCCATCCACCATTAGGGTCATGGCCAATATCTCTGTTTCTTTGAACTTTGTATTTTCTACATCACTTGATTCATTTGTAGGTTTCATTACTTTTCCTTTGACTAGATTCAAGACTTTATTCTTCTCGAGGATGAGATCTATCCTCTTTTTCCATGCCCTATAATTGGATGCTCCTTCTAATTTGTTTTCTCCCTTCACTGAGTTAGACATTGTTCTTGAAGAT
The DNA here is from genome assembly GCA_000404065.3 of Pinus taeda. Lineage (NCBI taxonomy): Eukaryota > Viridiplantae > Streptophyta > Pinopsida > Pinales > Pinaceae > Pinus > Pinus taeda. The sequence continues at coordinate 5,849 of APFE030414640.1, forward strand.
AGTAGGCTTGACTTCTTATATGATCTTTTTCCTTGATGACCCTTATTAAAACTTCTTACAACAAATTATTCTCCTTTCAATAGATCTTTAGGCTGCCTTTTTCTTTCTTCTTCATCTGAGCTCTGAAACCATGTTAGAAAATTAGAAAGGAAAAAATATTTTTCTTTATGTTGATAATTACTTGTGATATTCTTACGTTCTTATTAACTTTCTTGTGTTCTTCTTTTATCTTAGTGTTGGAAAATCAAAGATATTATATTAGGGTTTGATTCTCCTTCCTTGATAATTACTTGTGAGTGTGTTGGCTTCTTTTACTTATTTATTATCTTATCTTTCATCAAGCAATTACCATATTATGTGTATGAAGATCACAAAACAAGAAACACAAGAGATAGGCACATGCTAGGGAAAATCCCCCTAGAGGGGAAAACCTAGTCAACATAATTCTTCCTTTCAATAGTATTCTTTAAGACTCTTTACCTTAGACCAAGACCAAACTTTCCCTCCACACCATGTCAGCCTCCTAGATCTTCCACCCCTTCCAGCAACTTCGACTAGGTAGCAACTTTCGGCAACATGCAACTTCTAGCAATAGCGAAATATTAGGAAACTTCGATCTCCCAACCCAGACCACAGAACAGAGAGATAGAGGCACCAAAATCTCGATTTTCTTCCTCTCTATAGACTTCCCCAAACTCACACTCCTTTCGACCTGCCGGTAACAGACTTTGCACTTCTCCAGCTCTTCTTGAGATATCGAACTTGCTTGAGAGTGAATGCTCCAAATGACTTCGACCTGCTTGTATATATAGGCTTCTTGTGGGTCGAATGAGGGTCCTTATGCCGACTTGATCTCCCTTAGGCCGACATGATGTGCAGGTTACAGAATTCATATTTGACTTGATACAAAACCTTTTTACATGATTCAAAAGCTCAAGAAGGGTCTCCTTGAATGTACAATGACTCTATAAACTCAATATTAGTCATAGGAGTCCACAATGGGAACTTTTACTAATATAATGATGACCCAAACATGAAACCCATGCTTTAATAAGTCAGTATTACAATAATCAAAATTCTTTTATTTATTCTTTTGACAAGTACATTACATAATGACTCAAGTACATTATTGAAGACCGAACATGGTTACATTTTCTAACACTTAGTTCATCAAGAAATTACCAAAACCATAACACGAAGATCAAAGACACCAGATGTATGCAGACAACTAGGGAAAAATCCCTATCTAGGAGAAAACCTAGTCAACAACTCTTCCTCTAATAATTTTACGAGATGATCCAAGACGCCTCGACCTAGACAGAAACTTCCTCCAATCACCAAGTCAGCCCTTCCTTTCTTCTGCAAATAATGACCTTCCAGCAACAACTTCGACCTGGCACTTCGATCTTGCAGTAGCAGAGTTTTGACCTCCAGCAACAGAACTTCGATTCAGCAGTAGAACTTTGACCCAACAGCAAAATCCAAAATTTCGACCCTAGTAGTGGCCCAATAACTTTGCACGTGTTGGAGAGAGATGGCCCAAAAATTCGATCTTTGTCTTTCCCTACAATTCTCCTCCTGCAACTTCGTACTTTTTTCTGTTGCTCCTTGTGTATCAAACTTTGTGTGAGATATGGTCCAAATGAATCAAGCTGCACTTCTATATATAGCCTTTTTGTGGGTCAAATTTCTCTTATGTAGGCCAACTTCATCAAGGAATGGCCGACTTGGTGTGGAGGTCACAAATTACATATTTGACTTAATAGCAATCTTTTTTACATGATTCAAAAGCCCAAGAAGGGTCTCATTAAATGGATAATGACTCTAATGACTTAATATAAAACCTAAAAGTCCTCAATGGGGACTTTGACCTAAAACATGATGACCTAAGCATGAAATCCATGCTTTAAGAAGTCCTAATAATAATTTCTTTTTCTTTCTTTTGATAAATACATTTCATTATGACTCAAATACAATTTATGAAGACCAAACCTAGTTACATTCTTCAACAGAAACCCTAGTCTACTTAGGGTTATTGATGAAATCTAGAATTCCTATTCTTTTGATGTTTTGGTATTGTTATGGTAGAATCCCTAGTCCTTTAGGGTTTTCTATCTAAAGTTATGTATTGAATCCCTAGATCTTAAGGGTTTGATGAATTAGGGTTTATGAGCAAAACCCTTATAATATCTATAGTAAGATCCTAGGAATGAAGCCCTAGGCGTATGTTCGTATGTCTGATCGAAACCCTAACCTAGTCCAAATTGTTATATGACTAACTTTAATGTATTGATATTTGTGCCTTGGGTTTACCTATTAGATATTGTTGTATTATGCTTGTGCATGGTTATGAAATCCTAGATATGTATATATGATAAACTAATTGTTGATACTCATAGTTATAAATTCTAGGGTTTGTAACAAAGCCCTACTAGAAGTTTGATAGTCTAGGATATGATGATATTGTTTTCGATATGATCTAGTGTTTGCAACAAACCCTAGTAGAGTCTAACATATAAATTTTGAACATTGTTGAACCCTTAGATGCATTATAGAATTTTTATTTAATTTGTGTCTTTATGATGGAATCTAGGGTTTGTAATGGATCATAGTAGAATCTGTCATATATCTTTGAAAATAATAATGAGGCCCTATATAGAATGACACTGATTTCTTGATTAAGTTTCTTTATGTTGTAGTCTAGGGTTTGTAACATAACCCTAACAAGAAGTTGGAGTCTAACTAGGTTTCGATGTTTGATGTCTAAAGTCTAATGCTTCCATTATTGTATTAACCAATGTTCCACAAAGACTCCGGGATGGGGAGACGCACAAGGGGGACATGTGGGAGTACCCTCAAATTTTAGGGGAATTTAGGGGGGATAGGGGGACGTCGAGGTATATAATTTTTTTTCTTTTTTAATATATATATATATATATATATATATATATATATATATATATATATATATATATATATTTCAAATTCATATTCAATAATGAAAGCATAAATACAATGATACATACATAATTGAATTAAATAATGAAATATATTGATCTATACTCATCATCCTTACTAATACATACATGATTCATCCATAGACCACGAGATTCAATAATGAAATACTCTGATCCATATTCATCATTCATTATTCACCATCCTAGAATATACATTGATGTAAAAATTAAATTTATCATTCATCATTCTAGATTCTAAATTAATTTGAAATTAAAATTCATCATTCATCATTCTAGAATCTAATTAGTATTAAGCAAAATAGGCTATAATAGATACTGAAATCTAAACACTAGAATAGTAAATTATATAACTAAAACTCAAAAACAATAGTGATGGATCTAAAACTCACACTAAAGTACACAAAGGGCTTGGTGCTCCTGAATGAATACTAATTCCATACCCTTGTACCTGACAAAATGCAATGGAAACATTGCAATCCATCGAATCTTGAATTCCTTAAAAACTGTTAAGTCTGATGGATTTTGAGTGAGATCTAAAATTCTATTTTCTCCAAATGAAATCCAATGAGGTCGAAACCACTCTCAAACATCCCGAATCATTTCATGGCAATGTTAAAATTTTTAGTAAAATGATGAAAATGAAAGATACTTTAAGAATTTAACATTACCATGAATTGCATAGCATTAGTAGAGCAATATAGTCAAATATTAGGTTTCCCCTATCATAAATAATTGTTTACAAGCAAATTTAAGGAGGGACACATAACCTATTTTGAGGGGCGTCCCCCTTTTGGGGATTCATGCATTTAACATTACCATGAATTGCATAGGATTAGTAGAGCAATATAGTCAAATATTAGGTTTCCCCTATCATAAATAATTGTTTACAAGCAAATTTAAGGAGGGACACATAGCCCATTTTGAGGGGCGTCCCCCTTTTGGGGATTCATGTCCCCCACACTGGGAAAACATCCCCCCTACGTCTCCCCAACCCCATGTCCCCTGTCCTAGGTGAGTGGGGTGCGAAGATTGCACACACCCGACCCTAGGCCTCCCCGTGGAACACTGGGATTAACATGATTCTGATATAGTTAACTTCATGTTATATTATATATATATATATATATATATATATATATATATATATTTGGTTGTACTTGCTATTAAGTTTTGCAGGTACATATGACGTTTGTATAAGCATGATGAAGAAAGCTAAAAGAATGATGATGATCCAGATGACCTTGATGAAGTTGTGAAAGGTTGAAGCTTCTCTGATGTTATAGAAGAAGAAAGTAGTAGATCTCCAAGTTAAGAAGAAACATGGTTAGAAGAAAAAAGTACATCTCCCCAGTTAAGAGGGAGAGTATATTATGATAGTGATGATGGATACCTTGAAGAAGAAACTGGAAAATGAATGAAAGTACTACAATGCATTAAGGATGTCTTCGTGTTGCTGAAGAAATGAAAGAAGAAAAGCTTCTGACTAGTTGCATATGAATAACTTAATATAAGTGGCATCGGGATGATTGATGACCCCAAAGGTTTGTGTTTACTTGTATATGTATATTTAATAATTTATTGTTGATTGGGGTTTGTGTTTGTCTCTCCATAAACAGGTTGAACACTCTAGAAGCATGCTTGAACAAATGGATATATCCAGTTTTATTAGCGAGAGGTGAAGCATCTAATGGAAAATGCTTGGGAGGACATCTGGATGGCCTATGTGTGTTTGATGTCTAGATCCTGAAGAGGGAGGGTGGCATTGGCCTTGGAGCTCTGACCTTGGATATGCACCTAGATCCCTAGGTTGATGGTTAGTTAGTAATCCTAATGGTACCTACACTAGCTGAAAGATTTAGTCCATCTTAGTCCCACTCGGATAGATAACCCTAGTCAGGGATCTCGTCTGAGGTAATGAGTGTGCCAGAACTCTTCGTAGTTCATAGTGGAGATCTTCCATGTACCTCTATAGATATAGGTAATTATGAATACCTCCCTAGTTAAGAGGGAGTGTTGAAGAATGTAACTAGTGTTGATCTTCATAATTGTACTTGAGTCATAATGAAATGTATTTATCAAAAGAAAGAAAGAAAGAAAATTATTATTAAATAAATTGACTTATTAAAGCATGGGTTTCAAGCTTGGATCAATTGTTTTTAGGTCAAAGTCTCCATTGAAGACTTCTAGGGTTTATGTCAAGTGTCCTTGTCTATGTCATATTGTAAAAAACCCTTCTTCGGATTTATTCGTCAAAGAAGAAATTTATTTTATTTTAAAATTAGTCAATTAGGCCTCCTCCACCAAGTCGGCCTCAAACTTGCCAAGTTGGCCTAAACTAGGTAACAAAATCACTATATAAAGGCATCAACTCGACCTCATTTGTCACTCACTCACAACAAGTTCGATCTGCAACTTCTGGGGCTAGAAAAAGGGTGAATTCCAAGGAAGAAGGAAAAAGATAGTGAAGAAGAAGGAGTTCTCTCACAAGCAAAAGAAGTCGAAATTATTTCTCTTTTTCCCACATGTGTGAAGTTATGAAGCTACTGGAGGGGCTGAAATTCTGCAGCTGCTGGGGAGGCCAAAATTCTGAAGCTAGGTCGAAATTCTAGTGAAGTTGGGCTGAAATTTCTGGGTTAACGTTGGGTTGAAGCTGCTGGACAAGAAGAGACTATTGAAGGTTGTTGTATCTCATTGGAAGGTTGATTTGATGGAGGAGAAAGGTTTCTTGGTCTAGGGTCTTAGTCTATCTCATTTGAATTACTGAAGGAAGAGTGCTTGACTGAGTTTTCCCCTATATAGTGGTTTTTCCCTAGCTGTGCACCTACATCTAGTGTCCTTGATCTTCGAGTTTTGGTTTTTATAATTGCTTGATAAACTAAGATAAAAGAACAGAAGAAAGATAATAATAATAACTCAAGGAAATCACAAGTAATTATCAACAAGAGAAAACCTTTCTGCCTTTCTGATTTTCCAACAACAAGTACAATGTTAATTATGAAGAGCGAACCTAGTTACATTTTCCAACAAACCCTGCGGGGAATTGTAGTAAATATCTCTAGTATGACGACCTGTTGTAACAAGCTTAGGCGACATGGGACTCCATCATCAAGTGAGTACACTCTAGAGTGTTTTTTTCCTTAGCTAATTGTTCTTGCTTTTCAGCAATGAATAGTTCGCTGAGATTTTTCACTCACACACCTCCAATGCTAGAGTGATGTCTTGATGATTGAGCCTTGGGTCTGTCCTAGTTCCTAGAGACAATGTATATTACCATCTAGAGCATGTCTAGAGTATCACAAATTTGATTAGGCTTTTATAGGATTTTTTAATTTATTAAAAATTCTTGCAAGATGAGATTTTTAATTAAATCTTTCAAAAAATTGTAAATAAGTGAACCTGAGAGATGTTGGCAGTGTATAAGCACTCAAAAATCATGCTCTCCATCCCAACATTCTTCTACAGTCCACTTTGAGGATCAAAAAATCAATAATCCCCCCTCAAAATCCACTTTTCCTAAGTTTAAAGGCATTAAGTGACAAAAAAAAAATTTGAAAATTTTAAATATTGAGACAGTGTCTCAAAAGTCAAGCAAGTGACATGGAAATTTAAGGGTAAACCAAAGGTGATGTGGCAGCCAGACCTATCAAATGAGGCCTATCTCTATTACCAAGTAAGACAAGTTAACAGGCACCACGTTGAATTCATGAGACACCACAAATTGCTGATGTTCTAATTTGATTTAATTTGAATATGGTGGAATCAAAATGCAAGATAATGTAAGTGAGTGGGGAGTAGACCCCACCTCACTCCCCGTTTGTCTACGCATAAGTAAGTTCTAAGGGAAATATGCGCATGCCATATTTCAACTTCCACACAACTACATGAAGTCCACGCTGCCAGCATCATCACTAATTTGACGGAGAGGAAGGTTAATCACTTAAGTTTGTATTGGAGTTTGTCTCCACATTTCTACACCTGTTATGCCGCCAACCTCCACGCATCACATTCAGTTCTGTAGACCGTTGGCAGTCATCCACAGTTTGTATGCAGGTAGACTATAACTTGCACGCAGAGGTCAGCAGTCACTTCGGTCTTGCAGTTAGATTACAGAGAATCAGTCCAGATTTTGTGGGAGTTTGTTTCCCATTCAACTCCACCCATGCTACACCTGTTGCCAACAAGCTACGCACAGCTCCAGTTTATACAGTACATAGGCCTGTGGAGGGATACGTTGGACAGTTGAATTAGCACCTACAGCCAGTTGAGAAACACTTGGAAGAAATTAGCAGCCATTTAGCAATTTGACCTCTTTGGAATCTGAGCCACATTGCCAATTGGAGACTCAACTTGTCTTTGGGATTATCTCCATTTTGCCACTTGTTTGAGGGTCTTTGCATTGGGATTTGCTCCCACAGTTGTATAAAGAGACCCATTGGGCTCTATTATTTTTCATGGCTGGAAGCTGGAAGCTTGTTGTAACTCTGTCAAAAAAAATTATTTAAGCAATAAGAAGTAAAGACTTTGGAGGTTATCAAGCTTGGTTCTATGTTGTTTTTCCTTGTAGCATGAGGTAACATAGTATTTTTCTATTGAGTTCTTTGTTGCATTGCAATTATTTTGTGCTATAGCCTGATGGCATTCTTGTCCAGGGAAGGAAAGTTACGATTACTTGTAGTTTTCCTTGGGCTTGCACATATCCTAGGCTTAGTTGAGATTTGTGCGTTCTCAGTTGAACAACAAATCCAACTTTGCCATCATATGGCAAGTTCCCTTTGACACTAATACTTGTTCTTTCCAAGATTGTGTATGTTTTGAAAAAGGTTACCAATTGCATTGGAGTTAGGGACGCCTTATGATAGACTAGCCATCTCTATTGATTTCAAAGAACACATAGTTCAAGAGGGCCAAAGGCTCTCCAAAACAACTCAGAAGAAAGACCAAAGAGGGTTTCCAAAAGCCTCTATATTTTCTTCCTTCCATCATTTCAGATCTAAATTTTATTGGTCACTTTACTTGTGCTTTTCTATGCCAAATCAAGCAAAAGGCTTTTTCTTGGGTTGCTAGTCACAACAGTTATCCTATTTGTCCAAGGACGAACCAAGTTCACTTGGTTTCCTTAGCCAAAACAGAGTATAGATTAGTTGGATTTACTTGGTAGTTTTGTTTGCATTTGAAACTAACCCATGCTAAGCTCTGCTGATTGTTGTTCTTGTCTGTCTTCTTTGGGCAGATTCAAGAACAAGAAGTAACCCCTGTTGGTTTATTTTGGGACATCCTTGGAAAAAAAAGAAGCATTGTGGATTTGGGAAGCGAACAGACTCTCCCTTGGATTGATTCGACAATCTTCAAAACACCTTTCTACCTGACTGTCTTTAGAGGCAGCGAAGCACATTTTAGTGGGCAGATTTTGCCTTCATTTTGGGACTCATATTTTGTAACTTAGGGACTGATATTTCGCCTTATATTGGGCAGAATTTACACATACAGAAAACTGTTCTTTCCTTACAGATCTTGATCTTTGGCAGACTTGTCTGTGTTTTCCAAGGACTGATTTTTTTTTGCATTTTCGCTAATCAATCCTTAAGGCAGATTTGAAGGAAGAATTGCACCTTTTTGGGACAGACTTGTAATCATTTTTAAAAAGGGTTCAATCACCTTTTGTCATTGGAGACATTGGCAACTGGTTCTTAGTTGTAATTAGTTTTTTCATTTCATTGAGTTGCTTTCAAAAGGAGGTTGCTAGTTTGTAACTCATTTAGATGCTTGGAAGAGGTATCTTTTCCCTTTTGGGGGAACATTTTGTAAACCTCTCCAAGGCGCCTTCTACATCCCTCATCCAACAAGAGGGACTCAACTCTAATAAAAATAATATTTTCTCTTGGGAGCTTGGGCACTTTTCCCCTTGACATCCTACTCTTCCCATTTGGGGAAGGCCTTCATGTGATTGATTGAATGATTAGATGATTTAGTTCTTTACACTTTAATTCACTTTTTATTTCATGCAACATAGTTCATAGTCTCTAAACTTTACATGCAAATTTTTAAATGAATCGTATGAACTAATTAAATTCTTTTGATTTCATCTAATTTTGAGCATTCCTTTCCTTGTAATTAACAATTGTCAATAGTTTTCTCTATTGCAATTTCATTTTCCAATTTGCTTGAAGTTCCTCATAGGTTGCTCTTGTTCCTTTTTCTTAAAAGCATTATTTTATGCAAGACATCTTTATCACAAGTTTGGCAATTGCAATCCTTTCATTTCCTTTTATGCAATCAGTTTAGTTTACTCTTTAACTTGCTAGTTCTATTAGATTTGAGTTCTTAATTTGAGTTCTATTAAACTATACAGCCAATTTAACTATGCTCTAACACTCTGTTTAACAACCGTTGTCGGAAAGGATGCTTCGCTACCTTGTTAGTTTATCAGCCACAACTGAATGGACGTGACAATGCCCTGTGCAAGCCACAACTTGCCCTAGCACCACTCTGCCACCCTGAAGTGTTCTTAGGCCACAAACTGAAGGTGACTCCAATCACCTGCCTTGCACCACCCTACCAGCCTAATGAGCCAAAAGACCACGTTTCACAACTTTCACATGGGATCCTTTTGTGCTAGGTATCAATATAAGAATGTTGTAATGAAGATAATATGCATCCTATAAAATTCTGGTAGCCATTAACTGTGAAAATTTATGAATCTACACATCAGAAATCCTATTGCAATCACTGGTTTACCATCCCCTACTTATTTTTACATTCAACAAGTTATTTAATTATTTAAATAGCGATGAAAACACTATTGTAGACTACACATTCATACAGATCATGAACTAAAATGAAATGAAACAAATACATAAGGGACTCCATTATTTTTGGACAATCATCCCCGGAAAAACCCAATTCGAGAAAACTGGTGCAGCATATAAAGAGTTTGATTATTAAGCAAGCAGAATCTGAGTACAACAAGTTGCCTCTCCCACCGGCTAACCTTTTAGAGAAATATCGACAACAAGAAATACATACGATGGTTTACCTCGTTCTCTAAGTCACAACTGATCCACTAGATGATTGACTCTGGCAAGCACTGCGAAAATCCCAGCACAATCTGCTCTGTGTGGGTCAGTGTCTTGCCTCTGGGAGACTGCGTCACCTCTTTGTTGGATCGATTTTCTCACAGGAGCTTCGACTTCAGCCCTCCCGGCTCAGAACATCGAACTCCCAGCAAAATCTCAAACTCCTCACGATTATCGCGCACTGCCACTGCAAGACCCTCCTGGCTTGTGTCAGCTCTGCGTGAGCCCCTTCCTGGGTTGCGTAGGCCTTTACGCTGCCTCTCTGATGCTACTGATGCTTCTCTGCCTAGTCTCGTTGTATCGGAACTCCATTTTGATCCAACTCTCTGCTACTGCCCCCCTCACTACAATAGGTCACTTGTTCGATCTTCTCAGCAAACCACACCCCAGAAAAATCAAACTAACTGATCTCTCAAGTGTATCTCCAACTGACCCGCAAGCCTCCTCTTATACTTTTCTTGTTGATGAATCAACAACCAAGATTAAGTCCCTAATCAACGACGAAGATTAAAATAGACTTGATCCTCGTCACTTAGAAGTTTCTCACCCATATTCTTATTAATACCCATTAACATTTTTATTTTCCTAAGTTTATACTTAGAAATCCATTAAAAATATTAATTGTTTTAATAACTCCTCATCTAGATGGAATTTCTCCAAAAGATTTCTGAGTTCTGGAGATCTCATGTATTTTAGCCCCTCCACAAAATTTCAGAGCTAGAGCACATCCAATGCTACCCAAAATCAACACTCCCTCTTAGCGAGGAATGTGCTCTAGCAATACTTCTCAATAGAAGTATTACACTGATCCACTGCATCGGTCCTCTGTGTTGTTGATGCTTGGCCTGTTGCCCTTCATCCACTACACTGTTGCTTCCCGTATTGCTGCCCATGACTCTGCCACAGGGACTGCTACATCTATACTACAACTCCCTCTCAAAATGTTGTCTCATGCTGCCCATAGCACTACCACTGCTAACTGATGAATTGCAACTCAGTTACTGAGAAGTAAGTAACTGAAACTTCACCCAAGCACTGACATGCTAGTCAGTTTGGATGCCTCGAGATGTTGAAGCTACCTCTGCTGCTAATCTGTGTTGACTCTCTGCTGCTACTACGCTGCTGCTTTGTGCCTCTCGCACTGCTACAACATCCACTGTACTACCTCAGACTTTGGCACTCTAGCTCTGGCACTGTCGCTCCATCACACCTCGCTCTAACCGACATCCGTCATTTTTCTACTATCGTTAAGGGCTCCCGTAGCCGTATGTGATCCAAGAGTTTGGGCACCTCAAGGATCTTGCTTGGCATGTAGTCCTCTCGACTACAACTCCATGTCGCCCCACCTCTTCTCCAGAGGTGCATGAGCACTCATGGCACAATCGTCATCCTCACCTTCGTTGTTAGCTTTCGCTGGAGCAACCTTCAAGTCAGAAGCCTCCTCCTTACCCTTCTTCCGGGGGCACTGAGTGGCATAATGTCCAAGTTCTCCACACTTGAAGCATCTGACCTTCGTAATATTCTTCTTCCTTCTCTTTAGCTGCCCTTAATGTCTCGATGATGCAAGCGCTACACCCTCCTCCTCCTCTTGCTCCTTGACACGGGCTCCCTTGTCGCTACTCCTTGCCTTGGTCAACCTCCTAATCTCTTCTTGTCGAAGAGTTGCCCACATCTCCTCTCAACTGGGGAGAGTCGCTCTGCTCAAGATACTTTGGACAAATGTCTGCCAGTCCTCAGTGACTGCATTCAAGGCCATCTTGACCATGAACTCAGGATTTGGTGTAGACCCCACACAAGTCAATTGGTCTCTAATCCCTTGCAACCTGCGGAGGAAGGGATCGATCCTCTTCTCCCTTCTGCATTTGGTACTGTCTCAGCTGATTTTCTAATAGCATCTTCTGCTGGATGGAAGTGCCTTGATACAAGGTGGTCAGCGTCTCCCACATCTCCCTTATTGTGTCCTTCTCAGCAATGTGTGGTACTACATGATCTTTGACCCTGTCTAGAATCATGCACTTGGCCTTCGCCTGGGCCTCCTCATACTTCTTCAACAGATCAACGTCAACCAAAACAATAAGTACTTTCAAGGCATAGTCCTCGATGCGATGTTTGTCTAGGATTGCTAGGATCCTGGCCTTCCAGATGATAAAATTGGATGCTCCATCCAATCTATCCTAATCCCTCAACCCCTTCACTGCCATCTCTGCTCAAAAAATAGGAATGGTTCTCTTCTCCCTCTCTTGCAGCTAACTCAACAAGGCTCGGATCTGGATTTCTTTGGCGCAAGAAACCTTATCAGGAAAAAGTTCCTCTAGACTCCCTCTGAGTCTTGATTTCCTGGAAATCCTCCGGCCAAATGTCGAATCACTCCTCTCCAATCGTCCTTTGCTTCTGCAACTCGGATCTAGATTTCTTTGGCTAGAAATCTGTCAAGGTAGTGACTCTCAAGTGTATCTTCAACTGACCCTCAAGCCTCCTCTTATACTTTTCCTATTGATGAATCGATAGCCGAGATTAAGTCCCTAATCAACGACTAAGATTAAAACAGACTTGATCCTCGTCACTTAGAAGTTTCTCACCCATATTCTTATTAATACCCATTAATATTTTTATTTTCCGAAGTTTATCCTTAGGAACCCATTAAAAATATTAATTATTTTAATAACTCCTCATCCGGGTGGAATTTCTCCAAATGATTTTTGTGTTCTGGAGATCTCATGTATTCTAGCCCCAAAACAAAATTTCGGAGCTAGAACACATCAAATGCTACCCAAAATCAACACTGACCACTGTAAAATCATGCTCAAGCTAACCACTACACAATACTATACATCAAGGCCTCACTGCTAATGCTCCAAAGTCAACTAACCACTGCACAAGCTGACCACTATACAACCTGTCATCACGGCCACTGCTCAATTGCACATGAATAGATGAGCATTCACGAGCTCACAAATTGACAACCAACTGCACTGCACTGCACTGCTTACAAATGAACAAGCATCAAAGCTCATATGCACGCAACCCACATCACTATACCAAACTGCCTGTACCAGCCACTAAAGAGTGATGATGGCTCAAACCAAGGTTCCTTGCATCATCCCTATGACCTACTCGCAATGTTCTCAAACTTTGCCCAGGGAGGGCTACCAGCATATGTCTTATTGCTGCTGTTCAGATAGTCAATGTGCCATCATTTTTTATTGCTATCATATCAAGTAGATCACTGTCACATAGGAATTGTCATGTCAATGGTTTTTATCTAGCTATTGTGAACTAAATGTGAAACAATATATATGTACTCCTACTATCACAATGTCATTTTCAATGTATCAATGCCAAATTATGTGTCAACTCTTGTATACGTATATGTCAAGTCAACATGTCATGTCTTTATGGCAAACAACAATTAACTATACATATACCTTGGATAGCCAATTAAATCACGGAGGTCATTGTAAGTACACATTATCAGACAGTACAATCAGGTTACTGTATTATTGTTACAATCCTTAATTCATCATAATGAATGGCATAGTTTCACTACTAAATCATATGAACAATAGCACTGTTGCCATCACATCAAGTCAAGTCAAAGAGGTATGTCAAGTCATGTCACTGTTTTCACTTTACACTAGGATTGTCACAGAGATGTCTATATGTCAACCAAGTCTAGTCATCAAAAGTCATTATCATCTTTACAGTCTCACTGTTTTGTATTGTCGCAGGGTCACATGAGGTAAGCGTTATGGCATAATGATTATTTGTTACTTTACTTTGTTTCAGAATTGCAATGAGAGGCTTGTCAACAAGATGCTAAATCAATCATTGCTTTAGTGCATTTGATTCCTGAGGTTACTCGTTGATATACAAAGAGATTACTGCCATTGTCTTAAGGTGAAATTCAATGTCATATATTGACAAGAGGACCTCTGACTAAGGTGTCTTTACATTTGTATTTTTGTCAACAATGAAGTAGGTGCCAATGCAATACTAACATACATCCAAAGGTCCAAAAAGAAAGGGAGACTGGCTGATGTACAGATGAAAACCTATTCCAAACTTCACGTCTTTTACTACAGACCTATGACCTTTGGTTGGTTTGTAATTTCAGTGCATAATCATGTCACAGTTGTGTTAAGTAAGGGTCGTTATCCACCTGCAAAAACAGTTTACCCAAGCGAATCCAAAAAGCAAAAGGAAAACCTGTGGTGAATGCACTAAAACAGTTTTTTGCCCTAATGAGACCTACTCTTAATGCCCAGTCGAATCACTAAATTTCAAAAACAGAAATGATATGGATACTCCAAGGATAAGTGAAACCATCACAAGATACAAAAATTTTGCAATGCAAAACCCTACTCTAAATCAACCTTTGTTGGTCTGCAATTTTGACCTTAAATTTCAGAAGTTGAGTGGTATTTGTGTCATGGTTATGCCATTTAAGGACTGCACCTCCAGATATAATAAAAATTAACTCAAGTAAATCCAAAACTGAAGAATATGCAATTCACTGAACTGTAACAAGGCTGCACTTAATCATTAAAAGATTTCGTTGTTGTTTTGGAGATATTTCACTCTAAAGCCTTGGCTCTTCTCTGCAATAGAACAAGCTTACAAAGATCGAATCTCCTAAACCCAAAAGGCCTATCACAAAAGAAACCTTTTAGATGCCTTTGCTCTCTCCACAAGTCTATTGTATTTCAGAGCTTGATTAGTTCAAAGGTTCATCCTTCAATCATATTTCGGAGTACTAATAGAATTGTTGTTATATAGTTTTCCTGTGAGTAAAGAAGGGCTTCAATTAAACATTGGTGGGTAATCGTTGGAGCATCTTAAGGTAGGGAGGTTTAGGGTAGAAGTTAGAGGGATTTAGTTATTAAAAAAATGATTTTGTAAGCCTTGTAACTTAATCAAGAGAGTCGCTGCCATTAAAAAGATTAGATGAGACCTAAGTTGCACGAAACGGGGAAACGGGTACGAGTTTCTGAAACGGGAAGCGATACGAAACACGACCTCCCCAAATTTTGGAAACGGGGAAACATATATGTGCAATCGTAAAGCATATATGATATATTCTAATTTATTACATTATGATAAAATTGTCAATTGTCAATGCATAAACTATAAGTCTCTAAATTTACATCTCATTTACTCATGAATGATCACATAATGAAAATAGAAATATCCAAAATCAGCAACGAGAAATTTCTAATTTCTTGTCTCGTGCTTGATTGGGAGTCTCCTCCTGCATAGTCGAACGACCTTAGTGCTCTT
>APFE030414644.1:0-16558 GCA_000404065.3 Pinus taeda
TTGATTGTGAGACATTTAATTCTATAATTTTAAATTGCATATTCAAGGATGATTTCCCCAATGCTTTCCCACTTTTCATGAAATGTTTAGATATAATAAATATATAATTTGATTCTTTTAATTAAAATTATTTGTTTATAGATATTAAGGACCATTGTTTTATCCCCTCATGGAGGTGGATATCAAGAGTACCCATAAGGTTGGGAGGCTTTCTCACCACCCCATTGCTTCATATTTCAATTCAAGAGGGTTGGTTGGGTGGCCAACCCACCCTATTCACCAAACTTGTGAGCATTTCTTATTAAGCTTAAGAGTATGGCAAGTCTTCACTCTTGTCTCTATCAACTGATTTTATGATGTGCTACATAGTTCCCTCCTAGTAGGTGGTATTATTTGTGGGGACTTTCAACATGCCCAACAAATTTCATGTGGCCACTAGGAATTTATTTTTCCATTTTTCACCTTTTGCCAATGGTTTGGTTTTGTTTGTGCTTTGAACTAGTCTATGTATTAGTAGTTTGGGGCTAGAGATGGCCAATTAATGGGTAACTTTGACTCTGTCAATGAGACTTGTAACTTGAAATCGTGGCTTCTTCTAGAGTTGGTGATTGTTGTTGAAGTTTTCCGCTCCCTCTCTTCAAGTTTGGAGTTAGTGCATTTAACCATCCTTTTGGTGCTCACATTTCTATTGGTCTTGATTTTATTGGATTTAGTGAAGTGTGTAGCACAATGTTTAGGAGTAGTTGGGGTTACCCACTAGTGCTTGTTGGAAATGGCTTGAAGCTTTATCCTACCCAAGGTTTTCCATCTAATCCTTGTTACTATGTTCTAATGTGATCTGCATTTTTTTTCCTTGTGTTGTTAATAACAAGGACAACTACCATAGAATTTTCCCACCAGGTTCCCAATGGAGGAAAGTTATGCGTGACTCCAAAAATCCAAGGGAGGGTTCAATAGTCTTATCAAAACTCGGGTGGTATAAATTTATTTCGTAACCGGATCGAAAGGGGAACACGAGCGGTGCATGGAGAGGCTAGTGCTCCCCCAAAACCATCGCCCAACTTCACATGTAGCCTTCTTCTCTCCAATCACAGTGAAGAAACCTCGTGCCATAGGGTAAATATTCAACGCTTCCCTCGAAAGGGGCTTCCATGTCTTAGAGATACATTTAAGCACATCCACAAGCCATGCCCATAACCCATAAAACATGCAAACCAAACCATTACTTGAAAAATATTTTTCAGAGTCTAAAGCTTCCTCATCTAGAAGAATGTAGAGAGAAAAATTATCTTGCACCACTGGAGGACCACAACTAGACTTCAACATAGAATTGTACGAAAATGAAGAAGAAATAGCCTTATTGCAAGCTGTAACTGCAAAAGAAAAATATTTATTTGCCAAATCACGAGGATTCACCATTGAACTATGTGCAGAAAATCCATGCAAATAGAGCAAAGATTGGGCGGCTAGGCTTCTGGGGGAAACCCTAGGCACCACAAGGGATTCGAGAGCTCTTTCCATTTCGAAAGATATATGAATATTATTATAGCCAATATATTCCCTTCCCTAATTAAATTCATTTTTTAATATATTATAATGGTGATTTTTTTTTTTTTTAGTTTATTCTTTGGTGATAAGATTCAAAAATAGTTATTTCATTTTGTTTGTGTGATTTTATATTATATAAAATATATATCAATAAATATAGAGCTCACTTTCTTTGACTTATGTTTTGAGCAACTTCCCTCAACAAGGATTGGAATTTAATGGGAAAAATGTGAGTCACAAGGCATTTTGCTTGTATTTGACGTTCAAACATTTTGCCTAAGTGTTTTTCCTCATGTGTTATAAACTTCACAAAACACATTTTTGACGGTTTATTATTTTCCTAAAACGTTATTAGTAGTCCATACAAATTTGTGTTCCACTTTGGTTGGTGACTGTCACGGTGTCAGGTGTAAAAACCATTTAACAGTTTGGGCTTACGAAGAATGGAAAAATCAATGTTAGGAACTCTTGATGCAATGTAAGTCATGGCTCCATTGGTCATGTAATTTATTGCTTGCAAAGCGAGTTTGACTATCGTGTCGAAGGGTATTTCACATCCATTTATTCACGGAGCATGGATTAAGATTGTAAAGATTAGGCAAGCATTAATGTTGCCTATATGCGTGCCTCTCTCGTGACTGTGACTGAGAATGATATGGAGAGGGATTGCTACATGTTAGTATGGACTATTAGGCTTTGGATAAGGGCTCTCCTCTTTTTTGCATAATATGTGTATATTGTAATTCCACACTATAGTCACCTATGAAATCTAATCTGTGAAAAGGAGTGGAGGAGGCGTAAGGTCATGGTGGAATTGGTCATTGACATCTCTTAAAAGCATCAAAATTTATGTTTGATATGCATATTGACACATTGCGAATTCTACGTATACAACTTTTAGCTCAGAAACTTACGTAGATTCATGTCAAACTCGGGTTTAAATAGGTATTTTTCGATGTGAGATTGTGAGACTTCATGTCTCATGTATTCATATGATATGTATTGTTCTCCGGGGCTTACTGAAAGTTGATGATTGAAAATTTCTTTTAGCTTCAGAAATTGATGGGGTTACAACAAGGTTTGATCGATTGAAACCTTTTATTTATTTGAATGGTGCCACCTTCACAACCATTTGAAATATCAAAATGCTTCTTGTGTTCATTTTCATAAAATACATACATATATATATATATATATATATATAAAGTGGTAGGATTGTTGAGCTAGTTGTAGAGGCTAGCAATAGAAGTGCACATATATATATATATAAAGGGGTAGGATTGTTGAGCTAGTTGTACAGGCTAGCAATAGAAGTGCATATTTCTATGATACAAGCACCAATTTTTGATATGAGAGATGGTGTCCACATCCTTTGAAAACAAAACCCTAAATGAAACTTCTAAAATATGATACCTTAACAAGTAAGACTATTTTTACTCAATAATCCTCCGTTTTCAAATGGAATTGTGCTTTTATTAAAAGAAGATTACATGCTCATATGTGAGACACAGGAGAGAGGAGATGGTTTATGTATTGTGTATATTAGCTTAGAATTGATTCATCTTACACCGTATATGATTAGAATAGACATTATAAAAACTATATATTATTCTCTCGCTTCTCAATTGTGTGTGTGTGTGTGTGTGTATAATTTATATCATTTTGGGTTCGAAAAAGTAATTGGAGAAAACAATGCTTGGGTTCAGATACCTAAATCATTGAGAGGAGAAGCCTCGAAGCATGTAAATTTGCATAGAGATTTTTCTTTTAGGTCCTCCCAACATAAATTAATTATGAGGACGTTTAAAAAATAATTAAGAATCTCAATCCATATATGCCGAAGCGATTCAGTGAAGGAGAACTCAAACCTTTTCCATGGAAAAGAAAACTCAATTTTCCACATATTTTAATCGAATTAATTGATTATATGTGTAGGACTATAATCATGTAAATATGGAAATTAAAATGACCATACTAATTCTATTTTGCATGATTATCTTTTCGCAATTCTCGTTCAAATGTAGAATGACTAAGAAAGCTTAATTGAGTTCAAAATTATATGTTGTAAAGCTCCTCAAACGTATGTGTTGATCTTTTTTGCTAGAAGAGTTGAACTTAAACTACTCTTCCCTTATAAACAAGTATGCAACCATTAGCCCTAATAACTCCAAAGGCCCATAAATCCTAATACCATTAACTAATGATCTTATTAAACGCAACGTTGCTAAAGTAATGGTTTCGAATGGTGGACTTCATGGTGAATGGTTGTATACTTGTATATAAGGTGGCATATTTTAGTCTAAAATCAGCCATTATCATTCTTTACCTAAGCCAACCCACAACAAATCACTTTAGGTTGTGTATTTGCTTTACTTCTCCTCTACTCTATGTCAAGATGGTCTTTAATTTAAAATCAATTAGTCATTCTTATGATTTGTTTTAAGTTTAAAATGATAACAAGAGTGACAAAGTAGGGCCCATTGCATTGTCTTTTCTATGAGAGCGTGTCTATAATGGTTTTGAACAAAACTTATAATCAAGTACTTCTAATATTTACAATTAATTTTAATTTGATTATTAACTTCGTTACTAGAGGAAATGATATAAATATAGATTTTAAAATAGAAAATATGTTATAATTATTAATTATAATGAAACAATAAGAATATAAGAAAAATGTTTTAAGCAAAAAATTGTTGGTGAAGGGTTAATTTGTTTACCAAAGTACCACTTTTGGAGTGCAAAATTTTAAACATAGGGTTGTTTCTCATTTAAAAAAATAAATTAAATTCAAGCCCTCCCTTCCACTATCTTCATGTAGCCCAACCCAAATATTCACCATGAAACAAACCATAAATTTTGACTCGTAAAGAGGAATCCAAATTCAAACCCTCCCTTCCACTAGCGCAACCCAAATATTTACCATGAAACAAACGAGAACTCTCCCAAAAACCAATTACAGTAGTGTTGGAGGTCTCCTGAAATCTCACATAATAAAATCCATTTGTCATGATGCAAAGACGTGTCGCAAAGGATGGCCACCAAGCCATCTCTCTTAATTGCGTGGATCGCCCATCCCATACTCATTTCTTTCGTCCATCAACACCTTGATTGGGATTAAAATTCTTTGAAATAAGAAAAATTGATATTTTAGTTATTCATGTGTTTTTGAATTCTTTACATTTATATATAAAACACACACACACATGATTTTTATATACATTTTTCATCATAATGTAATGTTGTAATTTAAGATTAATTGAAATTTTTAACTTGTAACCTTTCATAATATATTTAAATATAATATCTACAAAATTGTAAATTTTGTTTTAATTTGATGGATATTATAGCAATATATTATACACAACAATATAATATTACCTTTCATATATATTATAATCATATAATATATTATAATATTACTTTATGCAAAAACGCTTTATTTAATTTAATTTAAATATATTGAAATTTGATGTTTAATGGATATGAACTTCTCTAAATTTATAGTGGAGTGTGTGATACTTAATTTTCAAATTAAAAGTTGTACAATAGAAAATATATTTTTATTATAATTTGTAGTTTTTAAATTAAACATATATATAAATTTATTTAAAACGAACTATATATAATAAGAGGTAGTTAAATTTTTGGATATATTGAAGTTCATCTAGAATGCGAAGTGTGAGGAGACGCGCAGCTAGGGTTTCCAAGAGTTTCAGTGGTTGCTCCTAATGGAGGGCCACAGAGAAGGGAGCTCCACTCCCTCCTACAAGGACGCCGTTGCGAGGAAAGGCAAGTCCCCACTGGGTAATGTCAGAGGTTCTGTGGAAGAAGAAAAGCGAAATAATGAAAAGGAGACAGATGGGGCCAGGCCCAAAGAAAATGGCAGCACTAAAGATAAGGAGGAAGAAGACAAAAGCCACGGAACAACGAACAATAAACAAAAAGGAGCATGGAGACCCAAAATGGAGATCACTCTTAGAGTAGTGTTAAATGATCTTGCACTGCAGGGGCACAGAGAACATATGGGGACTTACGCTATAATTTGCAAATTCATGGGACTATGGTCCACTGAAAAGGATTTACAGACATGGATTAAGTACCACTAGAAACCCAAAGGAAGCATCGATCTTCTTCTTGGGTCAAAGGGATTTTTCACCGTGGTGTTCACAAACATCAAAGACAAACACAAAATATTCGAAGGAGGAACCTAGTTTTATGCAGCAGCTCGCCTCTATATGCGGCCTTCGATGATGAACTTTGTTCCAGAGCGGGAGACTTTCAATTCGGAACCTCACTGGGTAAGGCTCTATTCACTACCTCTTGATCATTGGCAAACTAAATCGCCTACTGCCATTGCCAACAAACAAGGTCATTTTGTCAAAGCTTCGGAAGCCACAAGAAGGGGGAAATACACATCTTATGCAAGGATCTGTGTAGAAATGGATCTATGAGAGCCCTTCCAGATGAAGTCATCCTGGAAGTTTTTGATGAGGAATGGGTGAAAACTGTGGACTATGAGCATATCTCGTTCAGATGTCGTAAATGCCACGAACATGGACACTTGTTCGGAGATTGCCCTCTTAGTAGAGCAGGCAACAACGGCAAACCTAATGCAATGAAGGACACTGAAAGCTTTCAGAAAGTGGCAAGTAGAGGAAAAGGAGGTAAAAGAGGACCAAAGCAA
Organism: Pinus taeda; assembly: GCA_000404065.3. Taxonomy (NCBI): domain Eukaryota; kingdom Viridiplantae; phylum Streptophyta; class Pinopsida; order Pinales; family Pinaceae; genus Pinus; species Pinus taeda. The sequence continues at coordinate 6,236 of APFE030414644.1, forward strand.
CATCATAATGAGGGTCAAAAGGCGAGTGAGAATAGGTATCAAGCACTGGAAGAGAATGAAGAAATGGAAAATGAAGACCAATCTATGGAGGACGGCCCTAATGAAAAGGAAAAGGAAGAAAACTGCAACCCAACACAAGATATTGGTAATAAGAAAGAAACTATGATGAGTGAAACAGAACTAGAGATGGATTGGGAAATGACCTAGAGTGAAACAGATCTAGAGGACCATGAACTTCAGGAAATTCTAGATAAGGAACACCTAGATTTGGAAGGGTTCTTGATGCAGGGAACCATTGGAGGGATAGATTCACTACCCCAAGAAGACTGCAACAGAACACAACATTTGTTTTTTATGGAAAGCTGAGGAAAGGGGGTTAGATAAAGGAAAAACCATTGACAAGCAGGAGTAGAGAGGTGTAAAAGCAATGAAATCAACTCCAGGATTAGCTACTAGAAATGCAGGAAAGAAGAGGGGTAGGAAAAAGCAGAAGGACCTCTTGATGGAGTGTGGAAAGTTAATGATAGACTCGGGTAAGATGAAAGACCTAACGAGTTACTCCTTCACAAATATTTAATTATGAAGTTCACATCGTGGAATATCGGAGGTCTAGGTAGTAAAAGAAAACAAAGAATGCTTAGTTATAGAATGAAACAAGAAATGCGAGATATGATGTTCATCCACGAAACGAAATGTTCCATTCAGAAATTAAAACTAATTCATATCAAATGGCTCAATAGATTTGAGTTTCTAGAGGATAAAGATGAAAACACAATGGGGGGCATTCTCACTCTTTGGAATCCCCAAAAAGTCAGCATAATAGATGCAGAGGCATCTAGAAATTACTTATCAGTGGTCATTCAACGAGTGGGGGTTTCGGAAACCTTCCTGGTCACAAATTTTTATGGTCCTCAAAGAATAGATGACAAACACAAATTGCTAGAATCCCTAATTGATCTGAGGAAGAGAGAGGCTGGAATTCCTTGGATCATGGGAGGTGATTTTAATATGATCAAATCTCTTTCGAAAAAAAAAGGAGGTACCAGAGCGCTAAACAAAGACTCCTTAGCATTCCAATCATTCACAGATGATATGAAAATGGTTGATTCAGAATTAAGCAACGACCTTTTTACCTGGAACAACAAAAGAGGAGGGGAGGCACGCGTAGCCTCTAAATTAGACAGGTTTATGATATCAGAGGAGCTTATGCTTATAGATAAAGAAATAACAACAAGAGTTCATCCCTTTGGAGGTTCCGATCACTCGCCGATTCAATTGGAAATCAAGGGTATGGTTTCTCTGAGGAATAGGCCCTTCAAATTCGAGAATATCTGGCTCTCCCAACCGGACTTCACCAGTAACATTGAAAGATGGTGGTCTGAAGACTTGCAATTCCAGGGATAAAAAATGTGCCTCCTTCATATAAGACTAAAATATATCAAGTTCATGCTCAAAGAATGGAACAAGAAGGATTTTGGTAACATTTTTGTGAACAAAAAATATTTGGAAATCAAAATTTATGAACTCAACGAGGCACTGATCGAAGCTGGCTTTGACAAATTCAAAAGCGACGAGGCTGATAAACACCATCAAGAATGGGAAAATTTATGCAAACAAGAGGAAATATTTTGGAGGCAAAAGTCTAGAGTTCAATGGCTCAGGGAAGGAGAGCGGAATACAAGGTTTTTCCATAGATCCACTATGGCTAATAGAGCATACAACAGAATCTCTACGATAAAATATGAGAATGGGGAGCTTCAGAACACTCATAAGAATATTGATGCTGCACTTGTTCAGCATTTCCTAAACATCACTCCGGAAAATAATCCAGACAGGGAACAATCCATGAGGGAAATTACAAGGCATATCCCTAAGTTGGTGTCTAGAGAGGACGATTTTAACCTTAATAGACCTGTTACTGAAGAGGAGGTCAGCAAGGTTCTCAAAGACAGGCAGAATTGCAAAGCACTAGGCCCAGATGGTTTCAATGTGGATTTTTTTAAAGCTTGTCGGCATATGTTCAAACAGGATATTCTGAATGTGGTGGAGGATTCCAGGGGTAGCAAAACTATCCTGAAAGCCCTCAACACCTCCTTCATCTCCCTGATCCCCAAACAGGGTTCAGCTCAAACTACAGATAAGTACAGACCCATAGCTTTATGTAATGTGGTATACAAGATAATATCCAAGGTAGTGGCCAATAGACTAAAACCTCTCCTTCCTTCTTTAGTGTCAGAGGAACAATCAGGTTATGTGGAGGGTAGACAGATTTTAAATAACATTATTCAAGCCCATGAGGTGGTTCACACGCTTACCAGTAAAAGGCAGGCGGGGATGATCATGCAATTGGATATTGTCAAAGCGTATGACAAGGTGAATTGGATTTACATCAAGAAGGTTCTCACTGCTTTTGGGTTCGACCACAACTAGGTAAGATGGGTCATGGCTCTCGTGACTACTTCCAGCTTCTCAATTTTGGTGAATGGTTCTCCCTCAGAGATCTTCTTTCTTCCTAGAGGCCTTAGGAAGGGAGACCCGCTCTCTCCCTTTCTTTTCATTCTCATGATGGAGGGGCTTGGAAGGTCCATTAAGCATGCCAAGGCAATGGGCAAAATCAAAGGGCTTCAATTATCTGAGAATGGTCAAGCTCTGACTCACCAACAATCTGTAGATGATACCATGCTGCGAGAAATTCCCAAAGTCAATGAAGCTTCAGCCTACAATCAAACCGTGAAGGAATTTGCCATGGCTACAGGTATGGAGGTCAATCTCTCTAAGTCAAAAATCTTCTTCTTAAACATTAACATTGCTATTCAGAGAAATATTTCAAGAATTCTTGGCTTCCAAAGGGATTCCCTCCCCACAAATTATTTGGGAGTTCCTCTCACAGCCACACCAATGCACAAGAGTATGTAGTGATTAGGTTCAATAGATAGAGTATCCTCGAGGTCTCTGCAAGGTTCATAGTTTATCTTTGTTGTGTTTATTGGGCTTATTAGTTTGAACACACATTGAATTTTTAAACTATGATATAACATAAAAAATATTTTGTTCAAATTTGTGATCGCGAGAAATGATAGGAGGAGTGCGGAGATCTAATATAACCACCCAATAGAGATGTTGAAAATATCAACAAAGAGACCTAGTGTGCGCAAGATTTGAGAGAAGGAAGACAATGTTCATGTCATATGCATCATAATCTCTTGTTGATATTTTGTAGCCCTCCATAAGAGTATTAAGAATGTAAACATCATTCCCAAGTATGATTGGCGAGGTGTGCTATAAACGAAAGCAAATATAGCGAGGCGGCTAGTATCCTCCCATTATTCGTTGAATGAATATTGTTTGAGTAATGTTGTGACACAAGTCTTTGTAGGTAGGTGCAAAAAATGCAAGATTGATGGTTGTGTGCTATATCTCGACTATTGAAAAGATGCAAAGTTTGTTCAAATTTCTCCAATGCATTAAGTGAATGTTAGATCCTTCACATAGCCTTTGTCCCAACTCTACGAAGACAACATTAAGGAGTTAGGTCACAATCTGTGGAAGAACGTAATGGAGTTTTATTCTGACATTCATAAAGCCGTGTGATTGAGGTTGGGATATGATTTCTTCGGAAATGGCTCCACTCTTGTGGAGAAGAGGGAGGTGCAATTTTTTGCCAATAAAATAATATATTTTAACCCATCGAAAAGAATATTATTCTCGGTTTTACAAAAGCCGGTGATTACCCCCAATACCATAGTTTAGAAATATTGTCTAGGAGAGGCATATAGGTGAGTAATCATGGTATGCATGTGATTTCTTGTATTCCGCCCCAAAAGAAAACTCAAGAACATAAAATAGAGATTACACATTTGTACAAAATCCTTTGAAAGGAGGCATCGGGTCATGGTGCTTGTCTCTTGAGGAAAGAGAATGTGTATCAATGATAAAATCGGCATTGGTGTGGATGCTGTTAGAGTTATTGAAAACAAGTATTATGTTGGAAAGAAGACCAAAATGGATATAGCCTAGCAATCCGTGAGCAATGTAGGAATTAATAACATGCTTCTTTTTTCCAATGTGATTAGGGAATACCACGACCTCTAGTCAAATGCCACCATGTTATACTTCTTTCCATGGAAAAGTATGTGGAATATGGAAGAAGTGAGAGGAAAAGTATTGCAATGTGATTGATGGATGATTGGAAGGAAAATAAAGGCAGTTATAGCTAGAAAGAGTTGTAGGTATTGGATGTATGCCTTTTATAATATTTTGTTTTCTAAAGGAACGGAGGAAAGGCACAAGGTTATGTATGAAGGTGCCTCTTAAAACATGGTTAGATTATTGGATCAATTGAAGTTTGTTAGCATTTTGAGTGATATTGATAGAGAACAAGTTAGTTTGTGGTAATATTTTTTGGCATTTGTGAAAGAAACATATTGAGCACAATAAACTAATGTGCAAGTGAAAAATTAGTTGGAATTGTCTAGTGTGAGATAAACTTGATGATGCAAACAAATATTCTTAGTATATGCAAGTCTCTAAAAAAAAATAAAATGCACCAATATAATATTAAACTATTCCATTAAACCAACCATTTTATATAGTACATTATATCTCTTAACTTGATAATATCATTAAAAATAAATAACCTAATCCTCTTAAACTTTATCATATTCATGAGCAGGTAATAATAATAATTAAAGAAGAAATTAAAACATTAATATCAAAGGAATATTTTAATTATATATATCCGGAGGTGAAGGGTGATGTTGGTGAATTTTGATTTCAAACTCAACGGCCCCATTTCAAATTTTTATAAAAGCTATGAACCGCCTCACCTGGTGCCAGCCTGTCGGATTCCAAAATCTTTGGGCATACGAAATGAAATCCCTAAAACATAAATAGCCCATCCAATCCTGCGGCATTAGGTAGGGAGGTTGTACAGTTGAAGCGAGGCGAGGATGGGCATTCCGTCCTTACGACAGGAAAGGAATGCGTAGAGGAGCCAGGCATGTGGGGGTTGTTTTCTAGCTTCCCTGATTATGCAGGAATGCGTAGAGGAGCCATGCATGTGGGCGTTGTTTTCTAGCTTCCCTGATTATGCAGGAATGCGTAGAGGAGCCATGCATGTGGGCGTTGTTTTCTAGCTTCCCTGATTATGCCTTTACATTTGGCATTGTTCCATCTGATGCTAACGGTGGAGCTTCACAATCAGCCGACCCATACCAGTGCGTGGAATTTAATTTGTGAGTTGCCTGAGAGAGAAGAAATCAGATTTGTTAGATGTTTTTACCAGTTTTCTGGTTTGTTTTTTGTTGTTTTTCCAGCATGGCCATGCTTAATTGAATAATTGTTACTGTGTCTGTCTTTCTGGGTTTTTGTTTGTTTTTCTTTTATTTTAGAATTTTTATTTTGGCTTGGTTCTGGTTTTCTCTTTTCAATTTGGGTGGAGAGGGAGAGGAGATTGGATCTAGTTGGTTTGGGTATTTGGGTAGAGAGGGAGAGGAGATTGGATCTAGTTGGTTTGGGTTAGGAGGGAGAGGAGTTTGACTCTAGTTGGTTGGGGTTAGGAGGCAAGAAAATGCTAAAGAGAAAAGAAGAGGACATGGGATCCCACTAGGACAAGGTATGCACCCTTTTATTTTTTATTTGTATTTTAAGATGGTTTTGTAATGGATCATCTGAATTAATTGTGTGTGCTTGGATCATTTTATTATCCACATTTGTCTTCCTAATACTCCTTGTTTTGGCTTTGTGTTTGTAGTGATATAATTACGGATTGATAGGGGTCTTTTCTATTGCAGGTGAAAATCTAAATTATGGCTTTCCTAATTGACAATTTATTCATAAATAAAACTGTTATAGTTTTCCCTTGTATTTACACAACTCCATGTAATTCCATGTAAAGATAAACCCAATTTAAAGAATCCATGATATCTGATGCTTTGGATTTGTAAGACTGTATTTAAGAGCTGTCAATGTTCTTGGATAGTTACAGGTTTATTTTCTTTTATAATGTTCGTTTTTAATAGAGCAGAGTTATATTTTTCAGCATGCTTTTGTTTTGCTTTTGCTTTTAGAGAAACCCGGTAAATTTTAAATCAATGAAAACCTTTTAAAAAAATTTAGGTTTATCAGGATTCGTTCAAAGATATGGTCTCACACAACCCCAGTTGGCATAGCTATGGAAACAAATCCTTGCGTGAGGGTAAGAGCTCTTGGTTTCTCCAAGGCAATGCGGCCCTGTTCTAGTTTTTGTTTTGTTCTTGTCTCTGCTGCCCGGTAAGGTAATAGGCTCTGCAATAACTTCCTGTGCTGCCCGGTAAGGTAATAGGCTCTGCAATAACTTCCTCTCCTTCATGCCTCTGCCCCTGCCCACTGCTGCTCAAGGTTTTGTCAGAGGGACAACGCTTTCTGTGGGGCAATAGGTCTTGTGATTTGTGCTAATGAGTAGTTTAGGGTAGGCACTTTTATTTTGTCAAAGGTTGAAGTAAAATTGCTGCCTCCTTGTTTGAAATGAATCTCTTAGAAATGGTGTCATACAGGTTTAGCATTCTTTATTCTCTCTTGATCAGTATACTATGAACATTTTTGTGAGATAGCCCATACAAGTGTGTGTTCTATTTCTGAACAATTTTGTGGAGGAGGTAGCCCATATTAGTGTCATTTTTGTGAGTTTAGCCCATATTATTAGGGGGTTGCTGATATTGTGTGAGAAAAGAGAGGATATTTAGTTGTTCAAGACTTTCTATTAGCATGCATAACAATATATATTGCAGTTTATTACTTTTAATTTCATGTGAAATGAGTGGGGAAATTTATAAAAGCCAAATTTCTATTCTGTGTCCCATTTATTATTTTGAATTGGATTTGAAAGAATATTTAATTAATTGTATTTTGTATTTATTGTATCAAGATAAAATGGTTGTTAAACATTTAACCTTCTTATGATATGAAACAGGTGGACTAAGGAGGAGAGCACACATGGAATATTGTTTAACAAAAGAGTAACATCTTTTTGGTGAGTTGGAAGGTGAGAAGAAGTTCTGCACTAGAATGTAATCAATTCATGATATAGACCAACAGAATAGCAGTTAGATTTGAGAGAATATTTAGGTGATTGTTTTTGTTTTTATTAATGCACACTAAAATTGCTACTAAATATTTAATTCTCTTGTGATATGAAATAGGTATGTAGAAAATGTTCTTTACAAGAGTAAGGTACTGTGCCAGACAATTACATGGAGAGGGAAGGTTGATGGAAGGTCCAAGTCATATAGGAGTAGCAAGTAGATGATGTGTAATTGGTTAATACAATTATATTATTGTTGATGTAAACATAAGAAAACTATATAATAGATATATAGTCAAGCATTTTCTTTTTGAGAGGGGCTTGCCCCTTCTCCCATCCTTCATGGATAGCCATGACCAAAGCTATCATGGAGGAGTGTCTGTGTTTTTATTGTGTTTATCATGCTTTGTGGTTTAGTTTTTATTTTATTATTATTATTTTTCTATGGCTTTGGTTTTTAAAATTCTAATCCATCATTTTATAATAACAATTTTTTAAATTATTTATTTTGAACATTAATAATATTTTTTTTACTTTTTTAATGAAGTGATTTTTTTCATAATAATTTCATAATGAAATTGCTAACAAAATATTACCTTGAAATTTTTACTGCACTATTTATGTAAAAGCTTTTGATATATTTAATGTTCAACCTCACATTTCAAAATTTAATTTTTGCATTTTAAAACTTGGATTTGTAGAGATTTTATTTATTTCAAATTTCCTATCTCAAAATTTAAATCTTAGCACATTTAAATAATAACAATTGTAAAATTACATTTAAAAATTTCCATGTTTGAAAAATTTGCAATTGCATTTTTAATAGAAACTAATCTTCAAAGTTCTAAAATCTATACATGAACATTTTTACATGCCAACCACATTTATGAAAATCAGATTTAAAAATTTCAATGTTTGATGACTTGGGACACTTGTACTATTTAATCTTGAATTCCACTACTTAAAATTTGATGCTTATACACACATTTACATGCTCCAATGACATTCATTTGTGAACTTTCTACAACCTAAAATCTGATATATCTAATAAACTAGAACATTATAAAGAGAAAGCTTAAATCTAACATTATAAACCTAAGCTTAAATCTATATATTTGTGTTGTGTTGTATCCTCTTAATGTCAAATGTTATGTTGTTGCTGTTGTGTTTGTGTGTATAAGGTGATACACATAACACTCTCTGTTTTAAGTTGATTTAACCATTCAAAAATTGATGTTTGAGAAACACATACTTTTATTGCATTCATATAATATTTAATTTCTAATTTGGTTTTATCAAAATAATTTAAATGCTTTTGATGTTCTACACTTCTAACCTTAAAAAATAGTGTTTCATTAATTGTATGTTCAACTATAATTTGTTCAAAAACATGTGATTTTTGTATGAAATTTTCAAATATAATGATTATACTGTCATCAAATTTGTATTTTAATATATTATAATGATGAGTTTGAGATGGTAAATTTGTATTTCAAATTAATTTACATCCATTTGGACTGCATTGTATGATGTAAGTATATAATTGTAAATTGAACAATAATTTTATGAAGAGTTTGCTCTTTTTGCTTTTTTTTTTTAAAATATGGGATGAATTTTTAATTATAATGAGCCTTGTTTTTTGTTGATGCATTTTTTTTTATGTTTCAAGTGAATCTAGATATAGATCGCATTTTTTTGCCATCTATACATGAATTTCTAAATTTATTTTGTACTTTATGACATTTTATTTTATAAATTTTTGAATTTTCCATTAAATATTTAAATCTCAAATTTGAATTAAACTAATTTATATTTATAATATAATGTATTTTAAATTAATTTGAGAGGTTGCATTTTAAATTCCACCCTAACATTTTAAAACTTAATAGTGTATTTTATATTCCATATTATAAAATTTCAATTTTTAATACATGTTAATGACAATGGGAAAATGGAATTTAGAATTATTTTTTGATTTTTGACAAGTCTCTACAAATTAAAATTCTAGATAATTAATAATAATGAACTTTCAAAATTTGAGCATTTATACAAACACTTTTCAAGATGTACATTTAAAATTACAAAACACATAAAAATTAAATATCATAAAAACACTAAAAATAAAAATTGATGATTTCAAATTCTAAAATTTATATAAAACTAAAACTTTTAATTTATATGTTTTGTTATATTTAATTATATTTAGTGTGCTATGTTGTACCATGTTAATGGTTTATGTAAATGTTTTGTTGTTTGCATTTGGTTATGGGTGTAAGACTGTGTGTTTTTACAAGAGTTTAAAATAATGTAAGTGATTGGAAATTTAATGTTTGAGAGAGGAGAACATTTACAAAAATTGTGTATTTTGTTTGTATGGTGTTAGAATTTTATATTGTATATTAAAACTATGGTGGTGAATTTTTATTGAAATGTTTAAATATTTAATTAATTACGTTGTGATTTTTGTATGGGATATTATGTGTATTTTGAATTAATTTGAACAAGTGTGTGAAGTTTGTGCATTTTAAAATGATTTAAATACATTGAAATTTGATGCTTGGGGGAGTGACTTGTAAAAAAAAACTAAGAAAATGTATTTGATTGTATGACATCTAGTTCTATAATTTTTACAATTGCATATTAAGCTATGCTCTCACCAATACTTTCAGATTTTTCATTAAATGTTTAGATACAATAATTAACACTTTAGGATTTTACAGTAGTTCAAGATAATACAATTACTTAGAGATTTGATGTTTGAGAGACACGGACATTTAAAAAAAGGTGTATTTTGTCTGTATGATATTATAATTTTATATTGTATATTAAACTATATTTGTTTATAAAACAAATGTGTTATTTTTTTTAAATGTTTAAATTATATGTGTGAAATTTGTGTATTTTAAAATAATTTAAGTGCATTGAAATTTGATGTTTTGAGGGTCTCACTTGTTAAGAAAAATGTATTTGATTTTATGACATTTAATTCTAGAATTTTATATTGTATATCCAACTATGGTTTCCCTAGTTCTTTCAAAAATGTTTAGATATAATAACTTAACAGCATGTGTTTTACAATAGTTTAAGATAATGCAAGTACTTGAAAGTTTGAGGTTTGAGAGAGATGGACATTTAAAAACAAAAAAATGTGTATTGTGTTTGTATGTTATTATAATTTGATATTGTATAGTAAACTATATTTGTTGATAATAAAAAAATTGTGATATTTCTTGTAATGTTTACATTTTTAATTAATTCTGTTG
>APFE030414653.1:0-14005 GCA_000404065.3 Pinus taeda
AAAGCTCATGTCTTTTCCTCTCATTTTCTTCACTATCAATAGTTTGTGCAGAATTACAAGTAGATGCTTCAGAATTTTTACCTTTTATACCAGTAGTTGCAATTGTTGTTTCATCACCTGAGTCTGAACCCAAATCTTTCTGTATAGTAGCAACAATCTTCTTCTCCTTGCCATCGAACTTCTTGGGTTTCAGCTCTGGATGCAAAGACCAACAATGTTCATTATCATGTCCATCCTTCTTGCAGCGAGTGTATGAAGGTTTAGCCTTCTGTACAGCATTTGCCTTCCTTTCTTTCCATTTATGCTTCCTCTTCTCCTTTCTCTTGCTTGCAGTGGGTTTTAATGATCCCCCAATCTCTGGGTTCACATTCTTGCCTTTAGCCTCTAGATGGGTAGCCTAAACAGATACCTCATCTATGCTAGTAGGGTTAAACATGAAAATGGTGTGCCTCAAATAGCTGAGTAGATCACCTATATACTTCAGCAAGTTTCAGGAGAGTCTAAAGAAATGCCTAGAATCAAAGCTCTTTTCTAAATTCTTGGGTGTATCTTTGTACACTTTGCCCCTTTAGTTGGTGAAGAGTTTTTCAACTCATCATAGCTTGCTGAATATAAGCTAGTGGATAGAATTGTTTTTTAATTGCAGAAACAAATTCACTCCAGACAAAAAGAATTTTACCATGCTTCTTCAAGTTAGCTTGTGTCCTGCCTTCCCACCATACCAAGGCAGTTCCTCCAAGGCATAGGCTGGCCAACGGAATTTTACTTCCATCTGAATCAATGCTCTGCACCCTATAATACACATCAATCTGTCTAATCCAGTTATCTAGCTTCTGTGCATTTAATTCTCCATCATATATTGGCAAATAAAATTTAACATCTAATTTAATCAGAGATTTTTTCTTATTTTTATTTTTAGCATTGTCAGGAGGTGTGGACAGAGGAGCCTCTTTTCCTTTCCCTTTGCCTTCAGAATGGACATCTATAAGAGATTCTTCTATTCCTTTGTCTTGTTTGGAGGTTGAAGATCCTTCAATTTGACCTTTCTTAAATTCGCGATACATTTCTTCTACCATGGCTCTCATGGTCATGAAAATGTCCATGAACTGAGAGTCTGATTCCAAGGGATTTTCTTCTGCCATTTCCCTCCTAGGATAGACTCTACCAATTTCTGGGTTATCTTCAACCAGTTCTCCTTTACCTAATTTGAGCTTTGACCTAGTTATCATTCACCAATCCAACACAAGCTTGTCTAACATTAGTAAACCTAAAGCTCTGATACCACTTGATCTGATAATGTGATCTAAGACAATTAATAAGGTTTTACAGACTCATGTGCATGGATTTGTCTATGTTATTTTATGCAATGGATCGATAAGATTGCGAAACACATAGATAATGAAGCAATAAAAAAAACATATTAGACAACACATAACATAGCAAATTTAATAAGGAGTTCACCCAATACTCCTAGGCTACATCTCCTGGTCCAACCTTCAGTGGTGGCCTCTCTATAATGTCTTCAAGCAGATTTTTTACAATAGTATGAGCTCAATTTGAGACTCAATACACAACATATTGAATAGTAAGAGTTTGCTTGAACCTCCCAATCCTTCTCTGAGTACACAAACTCTCTGAATCACTCTTTGTCTATGTCTTAACTCTGTCTCGGCACTGCCCCCTCTGTCTTATGTTTCCTATGGCTTTAAAGTTCATCTGGGTTGCCCGTTTGTTTCTCCTTCTTGGATTTCTGCCTCTCGAGCCTATGTTCGCTTGAATCCCTCTTCTAGCATTACACAATCATGGTATAATGCCTAAAGGGGAGAGTGCCTCGACCCTTGAAATCCTTTAGAATCTCGAACGCATTTGTTTTCTGCTTAACACGGGAAAATGCATTCATAACTGTTAAATGCCACCAAAACACAATTCATTTTGGACTTCAAAAGTCCTTAAACATGGTTTATTCCCCTAACGGGTATGTCCCCAATCGCTATCACAAGTCGCTTTGGCCTCGCTCCAAGGTTCCCCTTTGCATTTTTGAAATATGTTAAAAATCGTGAAAATGCATTAAAATGGACTTTCTCTGAACTTGAAATAATATATAATAGCCTAAAGGGACCCTTTCGAGTCTGGCTTATCGCATCGGTGCTTCACACTTCGCATTTCGTTTAATAACCGAAAACTACGAAAATGCATTAAAACTGGCTTTTTTGTGGATCTCAAATCTTATAAAATGATACTGATAAACCCGTTAGGTTTGGTCCATCAGATCGCACCTAAAGTTTTATCCAATTACGATATCATGATGCGATTAATCGTAATCGCCCATCGCAAAAACCCCCTGGCCGTTGTAAGCGCTCCTGCAATATTCGATAGCGACCTTGCGATTCAATAAGGGTTGTCGATCTGCACACTTGATCGACAGTCCTAATTAACTCTGCCAATCGTCATCGCCATACATATATGTTAAGCGCCGATATTGTCTGCCTATCCCGATTGCGATTGCCAATCAGATCTAGATCGTTGATCAACCAGATCAACGGCTACTATGCATCCATTGTTCCACGCCTCCCATACTCTATTTTTTTTCATGGTTTTCTCTGGTTTTTACCTCCCAATAGTGCTTTTCAGCCATTCTAAGGGCTCTTCGCATGCGATTGTTTTGATCTTTGTCATGATTTTTCGAGTTTTCAAGACTTAGAGAGTGTTCTTGTATCCATTTGGATCAAAAACCTAAGTATATATAGGGTCTCGGTTATATCTCTATGTATCCATATGTAACAGTTAGTTTTGATACCACATTTCAGATGTCCTATTCTTGATACTACACATTTGATGCTACACCAGGTCTGCTAAATCTATATGATGTTGTAAGTTCATGTTATTTGTCATGTCATAGTTGATAGAATAGACTTTGTTGTTCTACTTAGAACTTGGTTCATCACAAGTCTAGGGTTTGTCATCAGTTTCTATTGTATATATCTTTAGGTTAGTTTTGGATATAGTCTTGCATAGAGTTTAAGCCTATATCAAGAGTGGGAGTCTTTGTCTGTTGCTGCAACAAGTCAACAACAAAAGTGAGAAGAACATTTCAGGTATGCATTGTAATTTTAATTTGTATTTATTCATTATTATGTACTTACATGTGTTTTGTAGGCAGAGGTAAGTTGAAGGGTATTTTGTTTTTCCTTTTGAGATTGGGTTTCGCTAGGAAAATTTGCATGCAGGTAGAAGAAGATGCAAGGACAACATCAAGTGAGCATTCAAGAGATGAAGTATCAACTAAAAGGAAGCATTGTAGCAGGACATCCTTTGAAGACATGATAGCCATCCCTATATTGTGAAGAAGTGTCAAGGCCAAGGGTCATCATTGTAAAGTTGTAAAAGAGTCATTTGTAAAAGTGTCATCATTGGAAGAGTCATTATTGTAAAAGAATCAATCTGCCTAGAGTCGAAAAGGAATTGTTGGGAGGTATATGAGTCTTTGTTGGGATGATGTCATGCTTGGGTTGCAGGTCACAGTGTGATTGGGTGTTCAATAAAAATCATTGTAAATCATCTTGTATCGTGGATCATTATCCCTGGTACGGGAATCCACACTCTTGTCTCATTTCAGTCACTATAGGGTGGAAGGGAGGTGCTAGGTAGGTGCATGAAGTCACCTACAAGTTGGATCCTATGAACACTTCAGGGTGTTAGATTGGTCTAGGGTGTTGGGGCATCCATTCAATTGATTACTAAAGAAACCAGGGTGTTGGGGCATCCTTCAAGTGGGAGTTGGATAAGAATGTTTTTATAGAATTCTAGGAAGTTGTTGCTTTCATTTCAGTTGGGGCTGAAGATTAAAGAATTTATTAGAAAAGCGTTCAGTGGTTTTTGACCTGGAGGGGGTTTTCCACCTAAATTTTTTGTGCCTCTTATGTTATTTTATTTACTATTATTACTGCATAAATATTAATAATAATTGAATATTAACTAATGCTCTGAAAGGATTTAAATGTGCTAATTGCTAAGGAATACTGATCCACCCCCCCCCCCGCCCCTAGTGTTTTCCAACAATTGGTATCAGAACTTGGTTCCTTCAATAGAAGTCTAACAGCTGGAAGGAGATCATGGAGTATACTAAGAATAGAGTTCCTTTGTTCAATGGAAATAACTATGCACTTTGGAGTAGAACAATGCAGGTTCATTTGCTGGCGCAAGGATACGACGTATGGGAAATCATTGACAAAGGCTTCACACTAACCCAGGATGAACAAGGTATGAAAAATATGGTATATGATGAAAGGCTAAAGATCTTATTATCATTTGGCTTATCGAATTTGTTTATCTTAAGGTATTTAATTACAAAACTACTAAATAGGTATGGGGCAAGCTTGAAAATATATATGTAGGTGATTCAAAGGTGAAAGAAGCAAAACTTCAAATTTTTAGGGAAAAATTTGAGAAACTCAAAATGAGGGAAGATGAAGATATTGCTGCGTACTTTCAATGTGTTGATGAAACAAAAAACACATTGGAAGCTTTGGGAGAACCTGTTGAAATGAACATTGTTTTCCGAAAGATCCTCAGAACCTTGCCAGCAAGATTTAACCCTAAGGTATCTATCTTGGAAGATAGATCGAATCTGATCAATCTCAACATAGATGAATCGCATGGAATTATTATGGCATATGAAATGATGATTGAAGAAGAGGATGGCCCATCTCACTTAGAAACAAAAATTTCTGCATCCAAGAAGAATAGTAAGGACAAGTAGACTTCGAAAGAAAAAACTTGCAATTGTAAGGATGAGGAAAAGGAAGAAGATAAATAAGAATTATCAGATAGAGAGTTTTCCTATTTCACTCGGAAAATGAGAACAGGTATGGGAAAATTCAAAGGTAAACTTACATTAATATGTTTTGATTGTGGTGAGGTTGGGAATTTTGCAGCCAATTGTCCTCACAAAAATGAGGTTGTTACGAAAGGAAAGAAAATTCCTAGGAAGTTCAACAAGCAAGGAAAGAAGAAATTGTTTAAGAAAAGTTTATTCTCCAAAGAAGATAGCCCCTCATCCAAAGAAGAGAGTGATAATGAAGAAGAATTCAATGGAAGAGTATTGTTTATGGCCAAGCACAATAAGCAAGAGGCACTTGACGAAGAAGAAGAAATGACTGAGTTTGAATTTCAAAACGAAGTGATCAGGGTTACCAAAGAGCTAAAGGTAGAGAAGAAGCACATCAACATTCTTGAAGACGAATTAAAGACTGAAAGGGAACAATTCCTAAATCTTAAAATCAAGGTTGAAGAATACAAATGAATTGAATAATCACTTAGGAAAGAATTAAAGGAAAGCAACAAGGAAAGAGAAGCATTGGAAGCTGAAATCGTTTCATTACGAAAGGAAGTAAAAAATGGAAAAACTCTTCAAAACTACGCCAACAACTCAAAGAATTTGGATGAACTCATTAACAACGAATGATCATGCTGCGACAAGACTAGCCTTGGTTACAAAGAAAAATGCGAAAAGTTATCAAGTCCTTCTATGACAACTAAAGAAGATGGATAAGCAAAATCTACCAAGCAGGGAGAACTCCCAGCTAGATCGAGAGATCAAGACTCACAGGAAGAACCTTGGAAGACAATTCCTTGAAGAAGATTTCCTCCCAAGTATCAACCTATTATTTACGATCATTTTTATTCATGTGAAAGGTTTGGACATAGAGTTGCAGAATGTCACATGTATGTTTGGAATGAATATAATTCCAAGGGATCTCTCAGAAATGGATATTCCAGAATGATAAAAATCAGAGTTTATTAACTAAATGACTCTGCATGTGAGATACCTGGAGAGTGTATAAACACTCATACACACAATACTATTACATTACGTACTATTAGATCAAGAGAACAACCTAGTAATATATGCTTTCACACAATCAACGTGGTTTCAACCACTCCCTAGATAGTAGGACCTGAGACCTAATCTTAGAGTCTCAATCCTATCCTTAACTAACTCTATCTTTCTCCATTAATTCTAAAACTACGCCTTAATGGAGAAAGGGCAATAAACAATAACATACGCCTGCTGGTCTTAGTCTCAGGTAGGATTACAATGGTAAAAAACTTTTTTGTCTTCTTGCAGCAGAGCCCATACTTGTTCATTTGTGGATGAAGCTTCATCTTCACTTTCTTTGCCATGAGGTAGTATTGTGTCTTCACCTCATTTCTTCCCCTATGAAGGAAAGCTTGAATTCTTATTCTTCCCCTTCTCAGAGTTATGGCAGGCTAAACAGGAGAATTTTCCTTCTCACTAATTCCGGTGTCAACAAGTTGAACAACAGCAATGATGTCTTCACCATTCGTTAATGCAACTTCTGTATTGACTTCATAAAGACATGGTGTTTCAAGCCATGCTTCAAGAAACTTCAATTCTTCTTCAAACTTCATTTCTTTTTCTTGCCTCCCAATATCTGCACAAAAAACAATGTTAGATTTATAAAGAGGACCACATTTTCTTTTGTTTTCCTACTCCTTCAGGAGAGCTTTCATTTCTCCATCTCTCCTTACTTCATCCCTTTATGACAAGTTATGCCTTCAACCTCTTCACTCAGTTCTATTGCAATAATGTTCTGCATTTGATTTGTATGTGAGGATAGGCCTTCCTCCTCACCAAACAGTAATTCATCAATAAGATGTTTTTCAATCATCAAATTGATCCACTCATCATGAGGTATATAAGTCTCATAAAACTTTCTTTCTACATCTGGAAAACTTTCAGGTTCTACAATAATGGATGTGTTTTCATCATCACAAGAATCAGTTACAAACACACATTCATCACCCATCATTGCATCTTCAGTTTCACAATCAAATATGGGAATATCTTTAGCATAATTTCCCTCATTCAAATAGTATTTCATTTCTCAGAACCTCCCATAAGAATCTTGCACTAAGAATCTCTCCATATTCATATATTATGCTGAGTATGATGTTGTCATCTACTGCAGATGTTATAAGACTTAATACTAATGCATCTCCACTATCATTAATAACATTTTCAACATAATCCAGTAAATTTACCTTCCATAGTACTGTTTTCATTTCATTTTCCCATATTTCATAATTCATACCTGAAAAAGATGGTAAATTTGGCATTAACCATTTAATAATCTCACCAAATTCCAAATTTGCATCTTGATCAGCAGCTGGTCCATCACCGTCAACCTGAAACACAACACAAAATTCAACAAAACAATATTTTGCAAGTCTCCTTTGATGCTTTCTCCTAAACTTTCTTCGAGACTCTTTCAAGTTACTTTGAAGACCCATTTTCTCCTATTTTCTCCTGCACACAAGAATACTTCGAGGCATTTCATTGGGCTGAGGAGGACCCATGGAGATATTTCTACAGTTTCTCCAAACCTAATGAACTAGTCAGATTCACTATGGAGTGGTTAGCGAAGCAGTGTGAAGTAGCATTACAAAGAGCACCAATAGTAGCAGCAGTAGAAGCAGTGGCAGCAGAGCCTAGCATGCCAGTGCATGAAAAAGGGAACAGGAAGATTGTCGATCGCATGGAGGAGGAGAAAAGCTGCAAGTTTCGAGCAGATCCACTTCTAGAGAAAGCAGTTATGGCTATAGAGGCAAAGAGGCAGTAGCGTGACAAGCGAATCGCGCCAAGGCAGAAGGATAAGAAGAGAATGGAAGAAGCAGAGAAGGAGTTGCATGAGCTGAGAGAGAAACTTCGAAAGGAACAAGAACTGTGCAAACAAGAGAGGGAATTGTAACAGCAGTAGATACAACAGGGGGCACATCACGTGCAAACAGACGAAGCAGCGCCTGTAAAAGTAGTTCATTCATCTAAATAGTTGGCATCAAGCGAACAGGGTGAACGATCGTAGGGGCAAGACTTTGCTCATGAGATAGAACATGCACTTCAACAGTTGGATGCAAACATGGAGCAGTAGGAGTTGGAATAGGATACCGACCTCATGCCTCACCACAAAGTGGTCGACTCACCCACTTCAATGCATCTAGAAGAAGAGCAAGTCTCGAATGACCAGGGAGGAACTGAGATCCTTGGTGATCAGCTGAAAGAAGAGACGCACAACATCTCGTTTGGTGAATCCCAACATAGAGTTGTGCAGTCTCGCAGAGTGTCAACTCTGGAGGATCAAACATCCCCTGTGCAAGTTGAAGAACGAGTGATTGTTACTAATGTGTGAAAGCATCTGATGCTTTGGCCGATGCAACCAGAGTCTATGCCGAAGCCACTAGCTCAAGTGTTCATTTTCTTATAGCTGAGAATGAGTGAATGGAAATGGAAATACAAGAGGTCAAGCAAGGAGAAGACTTGGTGACAATGTTCTCCCGAGCTAAATTGAAGAAGGAAATACTAGATGAGGTATTGTCCCTTGACATATTTATGTGATCATTATACTCCATGTTTGGTACCGTGCACAAGGCGGTCGTCCATCTCAACGAATGGTAACAGTGATGTGCTAAGAGAGCATGCATCTTGATGAACATATATGTTGTTTTTGATGACATGCAAACATGGACGATGAAGTAAAAGGGAACCCCTCTTCACTTGCCAAAGATGATGAGGCCAAATGCGGTCAAGTTGAAAGCACATATCTGGAGTCAGATCTGGAAATATGAGGACCTCCCGCATCTCATCACTAGCATACAGGCTTCCCATGCATTAGTATTCAAGAGCATGGATGTTGTGGTGCACACACATGCGATCCCATCACTTGGGACTCTCACCCAGGCGAAGACTAAGAAGCAGGTTTGACTAGAGCTTGACTTATACTTCGATGAGTTGATGCACATCGCCACAAGCTTGGACTTGCCTATAAGTGCAGACATCATGCACAAGTATGTTACTGGTCCAGCCACATTAAAGACAATGATGTGCATGATTTCAGATGAGTTGGGTAGAGGATCTCGAGCAGTGTACCCGGATGCTATGGAGGTGAAGGTCAGGTTTTAGACAGATGTCACCACAGAACACACGGACACTATCAGAGACTATAGATCTTGGCATCAATATTTTACTGTTGATCAGCATGAGGATGTTGAGTAGTTGGACTTCTATAGTTGTCTAAGTGAGAGTGATGTCTAGTTTGGCTTGCTCAAGCCATTGTGTTCACATGGGTACATGTGCATTGTAATGTTGATTCATGTCAAGTGTAAGTCAAGTATCAATAGTGAATGTAACAGTCATAGAGTAGGTGAAGATTCATGAGGGTAGTTGAACAGTCACAAAGGGGAATGTCAAGGGCCACCCCACCCTTTGCTATAAATAGTCCCTCATAACTCATTGTAAGGGCTTTTGTTCAACCAAGCTTCTGATAAGACTATCTTGGATAGAGCTTCGAAAGTATTATAATGTGCCTTGGCTTCTCCACTGCACGGAGCTAGTTAATCTCTTTGGAGGAGTAGGCAGATGTGGCTATAACATTTCATTGTTGGGGCTAGCAGGTTTACATGGATGTATTGTATGATTGGAACTTACACTTCTTTATATAATAAGAGCCAACACATTTTCACGCATATGTTGTTATTGTAGTTGGACTGCTCCAGTTGCTTTAATGATGTATGTTTTTTAACTTTCGTATTTGTGTATGAACTGCTTCATATACAATTATATGAATCTTGTTGCGGATGTGATGTTGGTTTAACCAACACTTTGGATTGTCGACTGATCTACTTTCCATCTTGTGATGCATCTTTGCTCGTGTGTTCCTCTCCCCGCTGAGTATTGACACAGATTGTCAAGGGGCGCACTCATCCCAACCCACTTGTGTTAGAACCTCTCATTCACCTTCCTTGACTCTCTGCAGCAATCACACTCTTGCTACTGATAGAGTTATCTTGCTTACCTCTATGCGACATCACGGTCAAGGCATTACCTTACGACCCCCTGCTTGGACTCCTACACCAAACGATCTAAGGTCTAATTGGGACTTCTTACCAAGGAGATCCCCTTGACATGTTGGCGGGTCCAACACCGTCAACACGGCGTTTGTTTAATATTGAATAATATGAGTACAATCGACGAATTTGAAATCACTAATGAGGAATTGGGCGATAGAAAAACAAGATCACATAGAAAATGTCATGAGTACACATTGGTTGATTTAATAAATGCCAAAAAGACTTGTACTTATTGGTAGGAGAGATTTATTTAATCAAAATAGAATGTGACCTAGGATATTAATAAAATAGTATCTTGATATCGATCTCTAAAGTGTATGAAACATAAATATATCAATTGGACTATCTCAAATTCGAATTTAAGTAAAACAAATATGATTTAAAGTAATTGATTTCACACTAGTCTTTTCTAATTAAAGATCGGGCAAATTAGTACTAGCCAAATTGATGACGATCATTGGTTAATGAATACCATTAAAATCTATAGTAGTTAAATGTCCTTTGAGATTCTAGATGTCAATTCATGACTTTATCCACAGTGATGCTAGGTCCTTTGCATACGCTAGGAGGGGTGAACAAATATCAAACTAATATCACTATGTTTCATTGTGTGGAGATTTCACTGTATAAAAGATAGAGGATGTGTGAGAGAACGGAGGTCCTTTGCATAGGAAAACACAATCACAGGAAACAGAGTTCGATGATATAGCTAACTTTACTGCGGAGGAAATTAGTAAATGGTTAATTCGTGTTAATGAAGAGTACTATGCCTTGGATTTGCTATTGTAAGAAGAAACTAGAGAAATTAAGGAGGATATATTCAATGAACGTGTTAAACATAACATAAATATGACACTAACGCTCTTGTAGAAATTTAATGATAGAAATGCAATTGCCCAAGAAATTTTAATCTAAATCAAGAGACATAATTCTACTCTAATGATATGTGGAATTCAATTCACAATTTAGAACAACAATATTATACATGCAATAAGAAATAGCACACATGCGCAGTATTTTTTCTAGGGGAACCCAACTAGGAAAAACCCTTCAAGCCTATTTGCATTAATCACATGAATAGAGATGTATTACAATTGCTTTCCCACACTGAACACAACATGCATGTGAATAACCTATTTCTCTGCTAAATCAGAAGCTCTGAACCAGACTTAGTCAATTTTAGCCTCTGCTTGAGCCCCTATTTTTTATATAGGTGGATATTTATGACCACCTTCCTATTCCACTTGGACCCCCACCATTGTTTCTTTCAGTTTTTTAGTTTCCCTAATTGTAGCACTGTTTACTAATTTTGGTAGTTGGGTCCTAAACTTTCGGAGCTATTTTGAGGCCCTACACAACATTTTTTTAGAAAATGGGAAAATATTCCTTAGATGGATCTTTATAGCAAGGTATCGTTTGCATCAAATGGAGATTGTATGTCAAATTTATGACCCTGGAAATTTGATGTACCAATTTACCCCAACGGGGTCCATATTCTTGGTGCTTCATCTCCTAGGGTTAGATTTTTGGATGTTTAGGGTTTTCCATTGCTTCTCAATAATAAATAGGCCTTTGAGCCTTATTGTAACATAGTTCATAGGCATGTAGTTGCCACATCACTTTTCAGAGATAAGCTACCATCTCCTGAGATAGTTTATTTCAATTTTGTATGTAAGCATATTTCAATTCTTTGATATTAATGAAATGAGGATTTATTTTTGTTGCATCTTTTTGTTTATGTTTATATTAGTATTATATTGTATTATTGAAAAATTCCAGATCAATTTCCTTGCACAATTCCTAGAGAATTAGCCCTTGTTTTTTAGAAATTTTCCTCCAGTTGATTGTGCAATTCCCAAGTTTGATGATATGTCTACATGCAACACTTGTACACTTAAACTAGTTTACAGCTTCTTGTTACACTGCCTTGGAATCTCCACCATAGATGGGGACTCGAATTCTTTGAATGCGCTAGTTATTTTAGGTTGATTGATCAGTTAACTAGATGATCATTGAGTTAGATTGTTGGCCCACTGCATAATTGACCTTCCACTAGTTCCTCCAACTGTTAGAACTAGTTTAACTAAACTCAACTGGATATAACTAAATTGGATTACTAAAATTTAGCAATCACACATGTTAAACTGAACTCCAAGCCCTCTAACTCAAATTTACTAAACTAAATGGGTGAAAAGATCCATTTCACACAAGTTAATTGCATCCAAGTTGTTTGTTGATGTGGAAATTCGAATTTTCTCAATTTTACCAAAACAAGGTAAAATTGAGACTTTCTTGTTGCACTTCTCAACACTTCCTCTCAACAAGAAAGGGATTATCAACCAACCCTATCCTGAACCTGTGGAACTCGAACTTCCCTCTTGACTAATCCTTTATCAAGATGTAGGCATCTTGTTCCTCTATTGGAATTTATTTTAGCAACATTATCTGCTTCTACACAATGTCCCATAAATGATGATACCGGATATCTATATGCTTGGATCAATAATGGATTCTTAGAGAGCTTAATGCAACATTGATTATCACAATAGATCACAGTTGGATCCATCATTTGACCAAATAGTCCCACAAGTATCTTTCTCATCCAGATCACATCACATGTTGCTTAACTTGCAGCCATGTATTCTACTTCTACCAAGCTAAGCGCCACATATATTTGCTTCCTATTGTACCAGGAAACTGCTATGAACCCAACACTGAAAATTCCACCTAATGTACTCTTTCGGTCGGATGGACACCCTTCCCAGTCTACATCTTTGAAGCCACACAACTTCACTCCCTTTGTTTGTCTTTACCATAATTCATACTAGGTAGTTCCTCTAAAGCACCACAAAACATGCTTAGCTTCCTTCTAATATAATTTGGTCGGCATAACCATAGCTTGGCTCAACTAGCTGACTGCATAGAAAATATTTAGTCTTGTGTTTACAATATACATCAAGGAGCCCACTAACTGTCGATAAATGGTAGCATCCACCTCTTCGCCTGAAGTGGTAGTATCCTTCCTCCAATTGGTCCCTAGAGGTATCTCCATGGGCTTACAACTCTCCATGCAGAATATCTACAATATCTCAATGCTATACTTGCCTTGAGACACAAATAATTACCCATCACCTTATCATACTTCCAACCTGAGGAAGTAGTGCCTGAGACCCATGCCCCTCATCTCAAATTCCCTTGCAAGGTCCTCCTTGCAAGAGTTGATCACATGCTCATCACCTATTAATATTAAATCATCAACATATAAAAAAATGAAAATAAATTTTCCTTCTACCAAAATATGATAGAGGCTCTCATCCGCTTCACTTTTGGTGAAGCCCAAACCAGTGAGATAAATGTCGATCCTGGTGTACCAAGCATAGGGTGTTTGTTTGAGACCATCCAATGATCCAGGTGGATGTTGCTGGCCACCCACCTATCCCATTTGGACCCCCACATTTGTCTCTTTTAGCATTTTTTAGTTTCCTTAATTGTAGCACAACTTACTATTTTTAGCAGTTTTTCAAGTCCTGAACTTCCGGAGCCGTTTCGAGGCCCTAAACGATGTTTTTTGGGGAATCCGGGGGCAACATGGGTCCATGCAATGGACAGATGTTGCCCGTTCCAACAATGGTAGTTCTCGGATAGATCTTTATAACGAACTATCATACGCGTCAAACGGAGATCGTATGCCAAAGTTACGACCCCGGGAAATGGATGTACCAATTTACCCAAAACGGGGCCCACAATTTGGCGTTTCATCTTCTAAGGGTCGGTTTTGGAATGTGAAGGGTTTTCCATTGTTTCTCAATAATAAATAGGCCTTCGAGCCTCATTGTAACACAAGTTCGGAACAGTTCAGAGACATGTAGCCGCACATCTCTTCTCAGAGATAAGCTACCATCGTCCTAGCTGGTTTATTTCCAATTCTGGTTGTAAGCATATTTCGGTATTTTCCATTAATGAAATGAAGTATTATTTCCGCTGCATCTCTTTATTTATGGTTATCGCATCTCTGTATTTATGGTTATCTCTGTAATCTATTGCGTTCCTGTTTAAATCTGGATCAGTGGTATCAGAG
>APFE030414653.1:14025-24532 GCA_000404065.3 Pinus taeda
ATCCGCATCAATGATCTGCTTCCCTTTTCCATTCCCCTTGTCGGGTTCTTGCTCAGGGTCGGAACATGTATCTGATTCGGAAGCCTTCAACTCGGCCACCAATGACTGCTTGGTCCGACACTCACTTGTGTTATGAGTGGGACTCTTGTGGAAGTCACACCACTTTTCTGTGTCCTTCTTCAGCTTCGTGGTGTTGTTCTTTTCTTGCGGCTTCGACGGGTTGTCTTGGGTCACCCCGCCTTGGCTCTGTCCTTTGTCTCTTTCAGCATTTTCAGTTTCCTTAATTGTAGCACAACTTACTATTTTTAGCAGCTTTTCGGGTCCTGAACTTCCGGAGCCGTTTTGAGGCCCTAAACAACGTTTTTTGGGGAATCCAGGGGCAACATGGGTCCATGACATGGACTAATGTTGCCCGTTCCAACAATGGTAGTTCTCTGATAGATCTTTCTAACGAGCTATCATACGCGTCAAACGGAGATCGTATGCCAAAGTTACGACCCCGGGAAATTGATGTACCAATTTACCCAAAACGGGGCCCACAATTTGGCGTTTCATCTTCTAAGGGTCGGTTTTGGAATGTGAAGGGTTTTCCATTGTTTCTCAATAATAAATAGGCCTTCGAGCCTCATTGTAACACAAGTTCGGAACAGTTCAGAGACATGTAGCCGCACATCTCTTCTCAGAGATAAGCTACCATCGTCCTAGCTGGTTTATTTCCAATTCTGGTTGTAAGCATATTTCGGTATTTTCCATTAATGAAATGAAGTATTATTTCCGCTGCATCTCTTTATTTATGGTTATCGCATCTCTGTATTTATGGTTATCTCTGTAATCTATTGCGTTCCTGTTTAAATCCGGATCATCCAATGCTTGTTTGAGTCTGCACACATGAGACTCCTGATAAAAATGTCTCAAAAACTTATGGTTGCTCTATGAACACCTCTGCGTCAATAACACCATTAAGAAATGTTGTTTTTACATCCAGCTGGTAGATCTTCCACGCTATCTACGCAACCAGTGCAAGAATTGATCTAATGGATTAATACCATGCTACAGGAGAAAATGTTTCCTCATAGTCAATTCCCTCAACTTGAGAGAATCCTTTGGCCACAAATCTAGCTTTATACTTCTCTATGCTTCTGTCTGCTGCATGGTTAACTTTGAAGATCCATTTGAACCCACAACTGATTTATCCACTAGTCTTGGGACCACTTCCCAAACATTGTTCTTCATGATGGATTTGTATTATTCCACCATTGCATCAACCCAAATAGGTTTCTCTATTGCTTCCTCAAAAGAGGATAGCTCAGTCTCTATGAGCTCAGTCATTAGAGCCATGTAGCCATTGTACCTGTTAGGTGACCTCCTTTTCCTGCGCAAATTTGAAGGATCTCCCATATTCTCCCTCGCATCCTGCAATAATCTATCAGCTTCCTTGGTTCTTTTTCTCCATTCTCTGGATGGTTCTACTTGAGTGGATGTCTCCAAGGCTCTGCTCCTCTATTTGTGGCTACTACACAACTTCCTGAGGTTCCTCCTTTGGAGCTAAAATCTCTACTTCTGGTGGGATCTAAAGCTCCCTCTCAAGGGAGCACCGCATCGCTTTCTCCTCATCAAACTTTACATCCCTTCACACAACTGCCATTCTGAGGGAAGGTAAGTACACACAGTGATTGTGTGGAGTTCTGGTGTAACCCACAGAAACTCTTAACTCTATTTTTGGCTCAAGTTTCTTACTCAAATATTTGGAGACATGGCAGTGGACAGAGGCTCCAAAAATCTTGAAGTGAGACACATCCCGCTTTCTCCCCAAGAAAGCCTCCTTCTGTGTAATCATATCAAGAATCCGATGAGGATTTTGGTTCTACAAATAGATTGTTGTGTTACATGCCTCTGCACACAAATGTAGTGGTAGGTCTTGGTAATGTAGTGTAATGCCCCCTAATAATAATAAAAATATAATAATATAATAATAATATAAAATTAAATATAAGTAAATAAATAATAAAGAATAAAGAAAGATAATAATAGTAATAAATAATAAATAAGGAAAGAATATAAATAATAAAAATAAATAAATAGTAAATAATAAATTGGAGTTTTAAATAAATATATATAAGTAAACTATAAAAATAGTAAGAATAAGTAAAGTTAACAAAAATAAAAAAGGGATAAAATAAGAAAGAGTTATATTAAGTAAAACTTAAAGCAAAGAAATAAAAGTTGCATGTTGACACATGCAATATGGCATGCGGATCCCTTTCCAATTCCCTTCCAATTTTGGAACAGTTGGTTCTATTTAATGGACAAAGAGGGAATGAGATGATCATTCTTCTCGAGAAGAGTGTTGTGAGACAAAGGATTTCTTGGCAGTAGTACGTTGATTAAGGACTTGGGGGTGGCCAGTTGTAGAATTATATTGTGCAATTAAGCCTATGGTTGGGTGGAGATTTGCCCCCAAACTTCATTGTGGTTAGGCGTTCACTTCAAATCACAAAAAGTATCATCACTATAGGTAAGTTGCCTATGTTCATATTTTTTTGAAATTCTATGTTAATTAGTCAAATAATTGTGTATTGATTATATATCGTATTAATTGATATAATTATTTTATATATTTAATTCTGAATCATTACTTATTTAATTATGAATGCAGTAGTTATTTCATAAAGGCATAGAACACCAAATCACAAGGAATCATAGTTAACCTCTAAATGAAAACATGCAATGCGGTTAAATTGCAGTTTATTATTTTCCCATTAATTATACTAGATTGTAGTTTCACTTAACCAAGCATTAATGTTAATACGCCATAATAGAAGTAGCAGTTGTTAAACTAGTTATTAGTCTATACGCAAAGCGAGAAATCTAATAATATTGTACGAATTTGTTGTTAAAAACTTCACTGCAGTTTGAAAAAGTTGAAGTCTCACATAAATCATTATTTATTTGTTAAATTTTATATATATCGTACCATTCATTCATTATATGATTCTCCATATTCCTTAAAATATTAAAGTTCTTATAAGTCACTCCGATTAAAAGAGGCTTAAGCTAATATTGCAATATATAAGTTTAGGGTTCAATATTACAATGTTAAATGACGTATGGGTTTAAAAAAAGACCGGGTTCAAAATATTTGATAATTTAATTTACTAATTTTATCATATGAATATAATATAAGTACTTTGATTATGTCAAAACTTTAGGGTTCGATATTGCAATATATAAGTTTAGGGTTCAATAAATGACATATGGGTTTAAAAAAGACCGGGTTCAAAATATTTGATAATTTAATTTATTATTTTTACGATAGGAATATAATATAAATACTTTTGATTATGTCAAAATTTTAAATAGTATAAATTGAAATAAGAGAATTATATAATACTAAATAAAGATTGTTTTACAATATATCACATAATTATTTAAAAAAACATAAATATTGTTATTTTCACATTTTGGAATTAAAGTTATAAAGTTATTATTGAACATAAATAAATGTGTTTTATTGTTTTATTAATGTTTGTATAATTTATTTGCAAGTTATCGGTTGACAGCATGCTTTAGAGCTGGTTTCATACTCGGTTGGTTTTGTTTGTAATTTCTTTGACAGGTCGGTAGAGTCAGAGCGACTCTTGGCAATGTTGTGCTTCTATGCTGCGACGTTGTTCAGGTCGACCTCCAGATCTCGACATAGGTCAGCGTTTGCTTGGTAGGAGCCAAAACATGGTACAAACCACTAGTAAGGGAAGGAAGGAATGGTTGTGGAGGCTATGGCCATGGGATATAGTGGAAAGCCTCCTTGTCTCAGACTAGTCAACTCAGTTCATCTAGAGGGACTACGCGTGGGCGTAAATTGACCTCCCCTATTATTCAGGAAGTCACTTGGGCTTATCATTCGATCAGTTCAAATCTAGTCAAGCAGCTTATCGCAGACTGGGAAGAAGAGATTCAACAGACTGAGGAGGGATTTGAAATTGATTTAGAGGATTGGAAAACTTTGATTCCGGACCCTGGTCACACCCATGGCAGATCCTCTCAATATAAAAAATAGTCTACTTCTTTTGGATGATGAAGAGAATTCTAGCCAAAGCCAAGTTGGAGTAGTTTCCACCTGATATGCATATGTCCTCCTAGGGACACTTGGATTATACCAAAGAGTTTCAAAAGATTATGTTTCAACTTCAGAAGCAAAATGGTCGGCTCAACCGCATAAAGCAGCACATCCCCTGTATTCCCCACATGGAGCTGCCAGGTTCTAGTGTAAAGAACCCTGCTCCGCTGGATTCAGTTGATGATGAGTAGTAGTAGTGCAT
Source organism: Pinus taeda (assembly GCA_000404065.3). Taxonomy (NCBI): domain Eukaryota; kingdom Viridiplantae; phylum Streptophyta; class Pinopsida; order Pinales; family Pinaceae; genus Pinus; species Pinus taeda. The sequence continues at coordinate 18,345 of APFE030414653.1, forward strand.
CTCTGGTTACAGTTTTGTATGAAGCAGTTTCAAAATTTTAGGCATATTAGTAGTTATGTTTACCAATATCTAACAAATAGGAAGAACAAAGACTCTCGGACATATATATCGTGGCTGGCTAGACTTATTATTTTTTGTTTCTAGATGGCATATTTTACGGTTAGGTGGCCAACAGACCTGGTTTCCCTTAAAGAAGGTTGAGGCCACCTAACCTTCAGATATATGGATGTAACCTACTTTATGTTAGAAAATTAATGGAAAGGTACCACCAAGCTTACAAAAAAAAGTTATGTTTGTATAATTCATCAAAATATATGAATGAAATGTTAAAATAATAAAGAGAAATTACTTAGCTTTATATTGATTTAATTATAATGAAAAATAAGTTTTAGAATATCGGTTTCATTAATATTAAATATTATATGAATAGAGAATTTTTAATAAAATTGAATTATTGTTTTTTTAATAAAATATGAAAGAGGGATTTTATAGATGGATATATTAAATATATATTTGGCAATTAAAGAAAATGAAATTTAAGTATAAAAATTGTATGAATATATTAATTAATAAAGTTTTGTATTAATAATAAATATAATAATTATATATTAATATATAGAATATTTAAAAGCGTATTATTGATCGTAATTACATTTTTGATATATTTAGTGATTAAGTTTTAAAAAAATCAATTTATATAAATTAATAAGGAATCATATTTTTATAGGGGTATGTGTAATAGTATATATAATTGTTGAGTTTCAACACATGCTTATAAGGCTTACTAGTGATGTTTAGTTTTGGGGAAAATAAGTAGTAAACATATTCTTAGGGTAAATAGTAAATATAATGTAAAGATGGTCTAGATAAACAAAAATAATTTTATGGGGATAGTGATTTATTTGGTTAGAATATGGTTTGGAATCTTTACTATATGATTTCTAATAATGATTTTTCTTATGAATATTCCTTTGATCTCTTAGCATCAAGGATGATTAGCAATAAGGAGAAGGGATAATGGTAAGTGAATACATATGGTACCATATGAATTCTGAAACGTTTGAATCATGTATTATTAATTACGGGTCATTACATGTAGCATAGCTATCATAGATCCAACAATGCTCTAGTTCTTTCTCTCAAGTACCCCATTGTGTTATGGGTTGTGGGGTGTTTTCAGCTCTCTTCAAATTCCTTCTTTCACACAGAACTCCTTCAATTCATTCGAAACATACTCACCTCCAGTGTCTCTCCAGAGAGCCTTCACCTTCTTGTCGGTCGTTTTCTCAACTAGTGCCTTGAATTCTACAAACTTGGAGAATGTCTCATCCTTCTTCCACATGAAGAAGATCTAGCACTTCCTTGAGAAATCATCAATAAAAATAATAAAATATTTTTCTGGCAGTGGAGCTTGTCAAGAAAGGTCCACAAACGTCAGAGTGGACTCTTTCCAATATTGCATGTGCTTTTCTATCTCGCTCATGAATGTGGATTTCACATACTTCCACAAGGAATAAAGTTTGCAGATAACGTGTTGCTCAAGTGCTCCTTTCGGAAGGCCAATGGTTACTTGTTGCATAATTTTCAAGGCGTCATGATGCAAATCGCCCAATCTTATGTGCCAAAGTTCACCGACATCGTGGATCTGCACTTTCTTTGCCTTACTTATTAATGTAGCACAATCTTCCACATCTAACTTGTATAGGTTCTTCACCTAACCCTAATCTGCTTCACCTATCCAGTGGTTATGCATCTCAGGAATTCTTTCCCTTTGCCGAAGATCACATCATAACCATGGTCTTCCAAAACTACTATAGAGATGAGATTCTTCTTTAGGCTTGGAACAAACATGACAACTCTAAGGCGAAAAGGAGATCCTAACTCCCTGTGAAAGGTTATTGTACCAATCCAGGTAGCATTGTACCTTCCATCATCCCCAAGCTCAATATGCATCTGGATATCTTTCTCCTCCATGTCACTGAAAAACTCTCTACACCCTATCTTGTGGAACGAGGCACTAGAGTCCAAGTGCCACACACTCCCCATCACAATGTTGGTCATGCATGCGATAAGGGTGAATTCTAGCTCAAATTGTGAAGCCAAAGCTTCACCTACTAGTCTTCCTAAGTTCTTCTTGCCGGAATTTTTGTGTGGATACTTTGTAGCATAGTGCCAAAAATCATGGCAATTAAAGCATTTTATTTTGGACAAGCCTTTCTTCTTGCCCCCTTGATTGGATTTTGGTTTGGTTTGATATTTCTTCCCTTTTCCCTTCTTTCCTTTTCCAACTAATGCAAATTTTCTTCATCCTCTCCCTTGGATGAGGTTCCATCTCTGGTATTCCACCTGAGCTCTTCTTGTACCAAATTAGACCACAAGTGTTCCCAATTTAGTAATATCTCCCTCCCATTCATCAAGTCCTAGTAGCTATGCCAACTTTTGGAAATTCCTAGAAGAGCTAGGCTCACCAAGTCATCTTCTGCAACATTCACACCAACCCCTCCAAGCTCATCACGAACCTGTGTAAATTTGCTAAGATACTGCCTTAGAAAACTGCCCCTCAAAGGCAAAACAACCTCAAAATTTGCACAAAGCAATCAGTTCTAAACAATAAGGAATACGATTGGAGTAATAATAATACTACATAGTTATTCGTGGTAGTTATTGTACCCATAATAAGACTTTTCTGATATCTGACTTCAGAAACATATTCACGATTTGCATTTCACTTTTTTGTCTCTTTAAATTTCCGCACCTGCATTTTGGGAAAATAGTAACAATTGTTTCATCATCAATTAAATACATGTAATAAATGATCATCTAACTTTGAAACAATTCTATTTGGAAAAACAAATCCATGTGTGAATGAAAGATCTTATGTAAACCACTTCGAAATTTTTGGGTATAAAGAATAACACTTGATTCCTAAAGTGCCTATCAAAATTTTGTCACAAACGTAAATGAATTGGAGTCCCGTCAAACGAAATATGAAAAATCCATCTCCAAAGAAAAGAAAGAAACTGCATCTAGAGATTGGATTAGTTTATGATAACATATATAATAAACCTGAAATTTTAATCAGTAGTAAATAGGAAAATGAATATTCCAAGATTTAAGAAGACTCGTAGTATGTAAAAGCATATATCCTAATTATTTAATTGTTAATTGTTTTTCATATTTTTGACTTCTTGAAGAAAGTTCTTTAGCTTTCTTGGATGTAATCTTTCATAGGATCAACAGTAATATCTAGTTTAACATGTTGACTGAATATCTCCTTCTCAATTTCCCTAGCTTCTCCTTACAATCGTGCAACTAAGGAAAATTATCCATTTATTCACACTAACAAAGGTAATTATCTATTCCCTAATTCCTATGTATTGAACTCAGCTATGTTATCAAATTTTGTTGTCTTTGGATATTTTAGCTTATCCAATTCAACTCTCGTTGTTTCTCTTGAAATTGATCCAAAGTCACTTGTGATACATGGACAATTCAGATTCTGCGAAATCTGTATAGCCTTGACATAGGCATTTGTTCTTTGATTCTCTATGTTTTCACTTTCAGAAGCAATGTTCTCCATTCTTCTGATTCTCTAATACTATGCAACTTTGATTTTCTTCATTCAATTATAATTTGGTAGTTCTTGTCCTTTTTTCTCTAGATCAAAAAGTAAATCAAGTCTCTTGCTGAAAGAAAATAAATCATTATTCATAAATACTTGTCTCCTTCAAGATCACATTGAACGCACTCGACAAATGACTTAGTTCTTTGTACTGAATACTCCAAATTGAAATTTGTTTTCCATGCATGTTCAATGATTTTCAATCTTTCACGTATATTATTGATAATATATCTTTTCACTGCATTAAGAAGATTGATAGATTTAGCAAATCTATGTGACGTGTCGTGACTATAAACTGACAATAGTGTTCTCTGTATTGCCAACGGATTCATCAAAAAAGGACCCAGATTTAGAGAATCTTCTAAGTCCTTTATTCTTATTTTTAGTCTCAATTTTTCTACGTCTTGTTGACTAACAGATTGCACAAGCACGTTATCGGTATTTTGATGGAGTTTTATGACCAATGTGGTTGAAACACCAGATAGATCAACATGCATTTTTGTTTGGTATAAAATATTTTTGTTGTGAAGCTTTACTTTCTCAATATTCAATTTTTTACAGCCACCATCATACTTTTAATTTTGCAATGTGATAGAGTCATCATCAAAAATAATAAATTCCTCAGCAATTTGCGCCATTGTTTTCTGATTTTCTACAAAACAAGCACTAACCCAATCAAGTAGCACAACGTTGTCAACTTCTACGTTTATATATCTTTCAACAACTCTTGCTTTCATAGGACTTCTGCAATTATTTGATTCACCAATATACATTCCTTCTTAAATAAATATTCGATCAGGCTCTCTGTCATTTCTTCTAGTTGATATATTATCGTGAATTACTTTCGTATTTACATTATCTTTTTTATTTTTTTCACTCGAGGATGAAATTGCATCAGTATCGTTTGTGCAACGTACAAATTGCTCTACAAAAGTATTAATACTTGATTCTTCATTGATTTCTTCAGCATCTATGATGAGCTCTTGATTTTTTGTTGATGCATTTTGACTTTCTTTGCTATGCTCTCTAATTTCTAGAAACATGTTTCCATATCCAATTGTTTCCAAGTGTGTGCTAAATAGACACTCCTTATCGAAGGCTTTAAGGGATTTAGATTTACTTAATTTAAAAGGATGAAAAGTCTTTGTGAGGTATGTAACATGAGCCACATTCTTCATTCTGATTTCTCCAACAGTAAACGGCAAAGAAACTAATTATCTTGTCTTTTTTCTTTGAAATATAATTAGCCAGTCACAATATTGACTACAAACTTTAGCAACAAAATACCTATCTATAACAAATTTCGGCAATAGCAACAGCTTACCTTGAAAATTATAAATTTGAATTAATGTATTACTTTTTCTTTCTTCATGCATACCTTTTCCCCATAGGAAAAATGATACATGTCTAGATATTCGATGAGGCTCTTCTCCAATTATCATGTAATTGACTTGTTTTAAAAATACTTCTTTAATTAGACAAAATTTTAAAGAATTGTTATGCTTCCACAGTACACGATACAAGAACTGCATTATTTCTTGATTCACATTGAATTCATGATTATATGGCAAACCCCGATATTCATTAATGGAAACCAAACCTACTATGATATATTTCGCCTTGAAGAACCAATTGATCTTGGATAAATTGTCTAACTGAGAAGCTAATTTATTAGAAATTATATCAACTTAGTCAAAAATACAATCCTTTTTGTATGTGTGATAAAGCATACAGAGAATGTATTTTGGAACATTTGTTTTAGTTCCTTGGCCCATGACACACGCACAAAGCCGAGAAGTCCCTAAACGGTTGTTTAAACAAAGAGATATCTAGGACAAAAATATAACAAGGAACTTGGTAACTTGGTCAAAAGAAATCCCCAACAACATTAGCCTCACCTGCTTTTGATGTTGGGAAACTATTTGCTTCAAACAATTACAAGCGCATATTAGGTTCTGGTAACTTGAATATTCATCTGAATGTCTCCACATTCAAAGAAATCCTCTTTGTTGGGAGCACAATTGTTCTTGTTCCTGAACCAAAAATGTTTGCGCACAAATGAACAATTTCCCTTAAATCAAAAACTTATGATGTGCATGTAGCATTCACCTATCTACTAGTCCAAATCGTGTTGTTGTTCTTCTCTTTCTTCAGTAGATTCACATCATGTGCATATGCAATCAAGCAATGGAATTTCTCATTGATATGAGCAAGTAAGTTACTGATATCAATGCAAATAGCTTCTTTGCTTGCTATGTCAACCATGTTCATTTCATAGTTGAAAACACTTTCTCAATCAATAACGCTCTCAATACCAATGAGATGCACAATTTTTTGGTTTTTTTATAATTACCAGTTACTCTTATTGCAAGTGTGAAATTTGTTATACAAGACACTTCTCAATAAATAGCAATTGAAGATACCAAAGCTGTTATAGGGAAAACTAGTGTCCATTCAGAGCTGCTAGTCCCACCAAGACGGGTAGCTATCTTAGAAACAAACAAACTAAAGTTACTTGTGTTTTCCTTTATGAGAGATAGATGAGAGAGAAGTAGAGAGTACCAAC